>CM019149.1:123290209-123374035 GCA_009733165.1 Naja naja | reverse complement strand
AGTCAGCAGCACTCTAACCACTGTGCTACCGTGGCTCAGAATAGAAATAGAGAGTATTTTCTTTTAGTATCAATAATGTTTCTGTAACATTTGTTTTCAAAATAGCATATTATTGATCATTGCTTTTCTAATAAATAATAGGCTTGAGGTGGTTTGTTTAGCTTCTGTACTGTAAACCCAGAAGAAAGATTAATTTGTAATCCAGATTATGTGAATTTAACAACTATTTAGGTAAGAAGAAATACTAATTCTTAATTTGGAAAGTTTGAATGATGGTGTACCTGCTTACCTCCTCCTTGCAAGACTGCAACTATGAATTAGTTCCAAATACTATTAAATGCCAATCAATACTGTTCATTGTTTGAAGTTTTGTTTTTAGCTTACTGTCCCATCATATAGTGTCCAACTGAAGGTTCCTACTTGTCTTTGCAAACGATGCTGATTTTTGAAAAACAATGGTCAATTTTCCTTTACCATAAGTTGTTTCTTATCCTCCTCATATCTTACCCAAATGTATGAGAAAGGCTGTGTATCAACTCTGGCAGAATTCCAAATGCACAATCAAATCTGCCTTATTAGGAAAGATCCATGAGATGTTAGAATCAAAGCAAACTTACCTATGAATTCTCATGAATTTTAGCTGTTCAAAATAACACAAGACATCTCCCCATAAAAATAAGCATGGCTTTCTCCCCAAACACTCTATGTTAGGATCTGGATCTGACTTGCAGGGGATGGGGTGGGGGCAAATCTACACGTTCGGACATATCAAAATTTAATTTTTGATCAAGTGAATTCAAGCATGGGTGAGATAGTAACCCCTTAATGGCTTCAACAAATTAAGTTCCTCTAGGCGTCTAGAAACAAGGTAGCTGCTGCATTTACGTTTAAGTTTTTTTTCTGCAACTAATAAGGCCATACAGATAGTCCTTGACTTATAACTTCCACTGGGATCTGAATTTTGTTGCGGAGCAAGGGTTGTTAAGTGAGTTGCACCCAGTTTTATGACCTTCTTTGGCATTCATTGTTAAATGAATTCCTGCACTTAAGTGAATCACATGGTTGTTAAGTGAATCTGATTTCCGTTGTTGACGTCTTGTTGGAAGCTGGCTAGGAAGACCACAATGGCAATCACATAACCCTGGAATGTTGCGACTGTTGTACACATACATGCTAAGCGCCCAAAGTTTGATCATGTGATCTTAGGGATGTCACAATAGTTAAAAGTGTGAGGACAGGTTGTAAGTCATTTTTTCAAGTCTATTGTAACTTCAACCAGACACTAAAAAAATGGTTGGAAGTCGAGGACACAGCATGCAAGTGAATTCAAATGATGGAAGTGAATAAATGAATAAAAATCCTTTTTGCCTATCCTGATCAGGCACATCAAGGCATATCTTCATGTCAGTCAAATGGTCTGGTCTTTCTCTTTGTTTTGGGGGCACCATTCTCATTTCAAGTATGAACTTTGGGATGTCTTGTGAATATGCCCTTCATTTGAATGAGGGAGAAGTAGGAAGGGCCACCAATGTGATTCCTTCTTGTTCCTGCATCTATTTTTCATGCTTATAGAATTTCAGGACCATTCCCTGTCATAATAAACAATATCTGGCCTTCCCTGAATTTCTTGCCATAAACAACCAATGCCAGAGGTGTACTTGGAAAGGTTGATGTGATTTATAAGTAACCTGTCGAGATGAAGAAATTAACAGATAACAGATAATCAGAGTTGGAAGGGACCTTGTAGGTCATCTAGTCCAACTCCCCGCCCAAGCGGAAGACCCTATACCATTTCTGACAAATGGCAGTCCAATCTCTTCTTGAAAGTCTCACGTGATGATGCTCCCACAACTTCCAAGGGCAAGCTGTTCCATTGGTTCTCACTGTCAGAAAGTTTCTCCTTATTTCCAGGTTAAATCTCTCCTTGTTCAGTTTCCATCCATTAATTATAGATAAAAGAAATTAAAATGGATTCTACTGGTTTTGAGTAATTTAATAACACCAGCATTTATTTTTACCCTTTGACTAGCCCTTACAGAAAAGAGATTTAAAACAATTCCTAACCTTTTTTATCTAGGGATTATGGAGTGTATTAGCCAAACCTAAGTGAGCTGCATAGTTCACAGTCACTTACCGTTTATCTTAATAGCCCATCCATGTTTCATCTGCCAAAGGCTTTCTCTGAGAACTTAAGCTTTTATAGGAAGTTAGATTGCATATTTACAAATTGATGGGGTTTGTTTTTTGTATTTTTAAAATTTTCCATTTAACCATGAAAAATTAGTGAGGCTGAGGTCAGAGGTCACTTACCTCTCCCAAATGATAACTTTTTTTTAATTACAAGGGATAATTTAGGGATTCATAGAACTCCTATCTGATCTGAATGATAAAACCACAAGCTTCCTGTAACTAAAACAGCTGCTGAAAGTATGGATTAAAATAATACACAGTAACTACGAATTAAAAAATGTGTTACAAAAAGTACAACTTAATTCAGATAAACACATATTATCATTTATATTGGAGTGATTTCCAGACAGTTTTTTATAGACATTTTGAAACTGATTAGTGAGTTCTAATCCAGCCTTAAGTACAAAGCCAGCTGAGTGACCTTGGGCCAGTCATTTTCTTTCAACCCGAGGAAAAAGGCAATGGCAAACCACTTCTGAAAAAACTTGCCTAAAGAAAGCTGAAGGGACTTGTCCAGGCCATCTCCAAAAATGGAATAGGACTAAATGAAAGAAAAGTGTATGTGTGTGTGGGGGAATTGAAACAGAACTTCCAAAGAGACAACAGGAGGGAGAAAATGCCTCATCTAAAAAAAAAAGTTTTTAAAAATACTCTGCTGTTTCAAACAACAAATGCTTTGAAACTGAGCACATTTGCATATTTAAAATAGTCTTAATGTTGTTTTTAAAGAAACAAGAAACACGAAACAACAGGTGTCTACAACTCAAGAGCTGCTAGTTCTAAATTCTTCACCTTTTCAGAAATTCCTATTTTTGTTGCTTAGCAAAAAGAGTCCTGATAAGAAGTAGGCTGTCAGCCTCGCAAGCAGACCAGACAGGACGCATGACAAGATGAACCAATTCTAAAATTCTAAAGGCTACCTTAACAGGATCTTGCAAATCTGAAAATACAAACCTCCTGCTGCCTCTTTTTACCACCTGATAAGTTTAGAGTTGATCCTTTCTAAGTTTCTTTCTCTATCCATTATTCAGCTATGGGCTCCTCCCCACATTTTATCTGATTGTTCCCTAGACAATCTTCTCTCAAGTTCATTCCCACATACCATTACACACACCCATAACTATTAGCTCTAGCTTTATTGTATGTTACAAGACTGAAAGTACATCACTACCCCTTTTGCCTTTACCATTCAAGAAACTAGGAAGGGGCCCTGCTGAGGTGTTTGCCACACTACCATTCCTTCTGTGGATTCAGTTATTTCTTATCAGACCTTTGTCTAGCTTGTGGCTTTTCCTCCTGTCTTCCAAGTCATTCCCACATACCATTACATTTCCTAAAATTAAGAGTTATATGCCTTACATTGGCATAAAAAATACGAAGTGTTTGGCAGGGGCCTCTGTGCTACAAGTGTGTTTTGGAAAAATCTATAACTGCTTTATTTCACACATAGTTAATCCTATCCCAGGAGGTATAAAAACTAGTTAATAACAATAATAACAACAACAAAACAACGTTTATTGTCATTGTACATATATACAATGAAATTGATTTTGCTCCTGCTGGATATTGAATATTGAGGTAGAAGGTAGAACGCTAAAAATTGCTGAAAGAAAGTGAATGAATAAATGAATAGATGAGGGATATATACAAGCCGTTCTATTTCTGATTTCCAGCTAAGGGGAAATTCTAAAGTACTGAGTAGTGTGCTCCTACAAGCATAAGGAAATGACTGCCCAAAGTGAAAAGGTTACAAAATGAATGAAGAGAAACAAGCAAAAGCAAAAGAGAACAATTCTGGAGATTTGTGGGGCAAATAGCTAAAGTACATTCTTCCTCTTTTATCACTTTATTTATTTATTTATATTTTTGTCATGTTTATGTAGTGAATATTGGAGGTGGTTATTCTTTGAGAGCTTTATGCAACAAAATTTCATTTTAATATATGCTGATTAGTGTACATTTAAAGTGACAATAAAGCTATTCTATTTATTCTATTCTATTCTGATGTCAATAAGGAAGGTGGTAGAATATATTTCCTGCCTTTGGGGTATCTTGTAGTCATCTGTAGGCATAATGGACCTGATCACCTCAGCACTGCCTGAAACACTTCAGAAGGGACGTGAGACAATAAAGGAAGACATTACTAGAATTCTTTTAGTGAATTCAGCAGTTCCAGATTACATCTTGGAGACAAAATAATTTGCTTGAAGTAGAATGGCAAATAATATTCCCTTTTCCACCCTAAATCAAGTGACAGGACATACAAGGTGGACCGCATTATTTTGGTCCCTGGAAAAAAATCCCATAGCTATTTTTTGTCTGATAGTATAAATACAGTAAACAGATGGTAAACCAGTTCTGTTTACCATCACTATTCCCATAGGAAATTCAGAGATCCAGATCTATTCATTACCTAACACAGATTTCTGTGGAAGTGTGCTAGTTGCTTGCAGAGAAGAAATGGCAGACTGAAGATAGTTTTGCTTTTTGTGGTGATGGTGATTGTGGCAGAACAAGGAGCCGGTGAACAGCCTGGCACTTCAAAATTCCTCTCCTATTAGGAGCATCCACCTTCAATCCATATAGAGGCTTCCCACAAAAAACAGTGGTTTCCAGCAAGCTTTAGAGTTCTGAGAGCTGAGGAAAAGACAGTCTTACTCAAATATGGTTCACCCACTTTCTCTCTTATCACTTTAGGAAATGGCTTGCTAATTGCTTTTTGCATATTAGGAACCTTCAGAATGACGTTTCATCACACCAGATAATTTTTCTTCAACCCTTAGCAAAAGAAGTTTCATATAAACTTTTAAATTTTTTTTAAATAAACAGCAAAAGGTTGATTAGAACATTGATTTTGGAAAGTTTTAAATAGGGTTGGATGGATTGGAATAAGATTTTGAAAGTAATTATAAAAATCCTTTCTGTGAGTTCTTTAAAATCCTATTAAAATATACGAAGATTTTGAACTTAACTGTAAGAAATCTTCCTGTGGGAAAAAATTGTAGATTAGAGAAAAACATGTTTACAGGAGATGTTGAAGGCTGGACACTAGCAGCAAGCAGAAAGAATGAAAGATTATAATTAAAGAAGAAACTCACTCATACAGAATAGAGAAAAATAATTCAATTTTGGAAGTATTTGAGGCTATTTCAGAACAATGCACTCAGAAATTGCTCTTTACATGGTCTGCTACCATAAATATGGGCTTAAAAGAAGGGATGGAAGAGGATACCACTTAGAATCATGTTTTAGATTTGAATTTAAAAATGACAAATTACAAGAATGATATGGAAAAAGGTGCTACACTGGATTTACAAATAAAATTGGCTGGTATCTTAATAACTAAAAGAACATACAAATAATAAATTAGAAGAGTGACTTGGATGACTTTCTTATCCTGGATTTACAAAAGAGTTGTGTTACACTGTTGAAGGAATTCTGAAGGGGGAGGACTGAAAAGTAATCAGCTTTTGGAACATGTGGTTGAGGGAAAAGTAATTTCTTTATATATATATATATATATATATATATATGTAGGATTGTGTAAGATTGAGAATTATTCTGGACAAGAAATATATATATATATATATATATATATATATATATATATATATATATATATATAATAAGAAACAAGAAAATAAGTCCAGCTGCCATGCCTCAGTTTCCAGACAACTGTACCCGGATGACTGAAAATCTTCATCAACTTATTGCCACACATTTTGGGGAGGAAACCCTGAGGTTGGTGTGGGAGGAGTTGGTACATTGCAATGACTCCCTGCCTAACTAACTTGCTTTGACTGCGGGAGCAGCTTGGATGAACAGCAAATTGAATTCTTTATTTTATTTTAAAATGTCTTAAACCAAGAAGAAAATAAGTCCGTGCCTCAAATTCCAGTCAACTCTGCCTGGATGACCGAGAATTTTCATCAATTTCTTTATATAGCTTTTTTCTTTCTATTTTTCCCTTTCTTCCTTTTCTCTACATTTTTATTTTTTATTTTTTACCTTTTCTTAATTTGCATTAATTTTCTATCTTTATATTTTTGAACTTTAATAAAAAAATATTATAGGAAGCGTGTTAAGTGCAGATCAATATATAGGTAGATTTTGATCCCTTTATTCTCTTTTCTCTTTTCATAATGTTGATACTTTATTCATAATAAAAAAAATCTGCCATCTGCTCTTAAGAAACAGCTCAATTAAGGTTACTGTACTCTTTGCTGAGCAAAAACCTGAGCCTGTTTCTAGGTAGATATTACTAAGAAGATATTGATTTCTTCAGTGCTCTGAAGGATCATAGGCAATCAGTGTATATGATTCAGAGTCATATATTGTGGAATGGCATGCTGTACTTCAAGAGGTGGAGTTAATTGTGTCACAGAAGGTTGATCATTTGGGTGAGCAAATGTTAAAGTGATTTGCATATATGTCCACCAGATTTTCCTCCCTAGCATTGTTTAAGTCACCTAAATCAACACTAACCCAGCATTACAATTGGGAAAGACACCTTAGAGCCAGGGGTGCGATTCAATGCAGTGAGTGTGCGCTTTGCATGCGTGTGTGCCAAATGTGTGCTCTGCACGCGTGCTCTGCGTTTAAAAAAGCTAATACTTATCTCTGATTGTCAGAACAAGGCAGGGGTGGGATTCTACCAGTCCTATCCGGCTCTACAGAACTGGTAGCTCTGAAGAGCAGCAGACACAGAACCGGTTCTGTGTCTGCTGATGTTTTGGCCCACTCGCCCGCCTGGGCTCTTACCTGTCCTTTATTTCCTGCTTTTTGAACCGCAGCTGCTTTGCGCGGCACAGCTGCAGTTGAAAAAGCAGGGAAAAAGGGCTTTTCCAACTGCTGCACACCCGCACACAGCACTGCTCAGCTGTCCGGGCAGCTCAGCAGGTTGTAAATTGCACTCGCGCGACTCGCGCATGCGCACGTGACGCAGAGCAACACAACTGGTAGTTACACTGGTTGGATCCCATCCCTGAAACAAGGGGTTCGTCTGAACTGGTCCGAACCAGGAAAATCCCACTCCTGCTTAGAGCCTGTACTGCATATGGATGTGAGCTCCACTTGAATACCATTAGAAGCCTGGTGTATATTTATTGCAGAAAAAAGTGTTGTTCCTCAGGAACTGAAGAGGGCAAAAGGAGTGAAGCAACCAAGCTTTGGGCAGTTAAAGTTTCCTCTGTTCCTTCCCTGTCAGGATTTGACCTCAATTAAATGATGAAAATATAGAAAACTGGAAAAGTCCAGATTATTAATGTAGATTTCTCTATGACCAAGGAGACACATGGAAGGGTGTGCTCATGGCTCTGTCCTAGGCCCCGGGGTCTTTCAACATTTTCATCAATGACTTGGATGACGGTGTTGAGAGAACTCTTATGAAATTTGCAGATACCACAATGTTGGAAGGGGTAGTCAATGCCTTAGAAGAAAGAGAGAAGAGTCAAAAAGATCGAGACAGGCATGAAGAATGAACTGAAATGAACAGAATGGAATTGAACAAGGACAAAGGTGACATTCTGTAACTGAGGAGGAAAAGTGCAAAACACAAGTCCATACAGTATGGGAAAGAACTGATTTATGGGTGGGTTGGAGAGACATTGCATTGCTTGGAGCTGAAAACAAAAATAGTAATCATTCCCCTTTGTGTCCTGTGATCCCTCTTAAAAAATTGCTCTCCTGCAGGGCAGTTAAAAGTTTTTGGAACCAATGAAAACTTTTGGGCAATCCAGTTGGAAGGGATCTGTGAGGGATTCATGTATATATTCTATAAGCAGCCTAGTGCTGGGAAATCAGCATTTGGATTTCTGCACTGAAAAGGCCAAAAATGGCTCCTTCCA
Organism: Naja naja; assembly: GCA_009733165.1. NCBI lineage: Eukaryota > Metazoa > Chordata > Lepidosauria > Squamata > Elapidae > Naja > Naja naja. The sequence goes on along the minus strand of CM019149.1, from coordinate 123,365,999 downwards.
GTTTTGTGAGTTTGTGCATGAATGTTTGATGGCCTTATTTTGGGCTGGAAGCTGTGAAAATTTCCCTGGGGAAAAATATGTCACATTTAGAAATCATTATTCTAAATTAAAATAGGCACTTTCCAAATTTACCTGAAAAGAAATATGAACCATTTAGAAATATTTAAGTTAAAAAGGAGATACTATCCACTTTCCAACTGTGAGGAGCATAGAAAACAGATAATTTGGGTTGTCTGTTTTCATCTCCAAATGCTGCCTCTTGATGGTAACCTTGAATCTTTTCTTCCTTGAAATTTAAATCAAGGCTGTGATTGGATAGCAGACTCTCCAGGAAGAGACATAACACACCCTCATTAACTGCAGAAATCACATTCTGGTATTTTTCATTTATGCTTCCTTCACAGTTACTTCCTGGATTTGTTTTCATGCCCTTTTAATTTAAAATGGTGTGACTGAAAGGACAGTGTCTGAGAAAAGCCTAGAGCATGTAGGTACAATCAGCATTCCCAGAAGAAATCTATCTGCATGGATGGATGACATAAACAGACTATCAGCTATGGAAGATTAATAGTGGTGATGTAGTCATTCATATTGAAAGGGGACCGTGAAACTCAGTACTCTATTTGCAGGGAATGCTGCTGAACAGGCTGGGAATTCTGGAGGCAACCTGGAATACAGAGTGGGGAAGAAGATAGGGCAGAAAAAGCAACAAGTGAGAATCAGCTCAGCTGGAGATATCCCATGAGATCCAGACTGAGATGCTCATGATGCATCTTTATTTCCCCCAAACAACCATTTCTGCCCTTATCTGAATCCTGCTCTTTTGCATTCTGCTCATGGCCTTGATACATGGCACTTGTTCTCCCTCCAAGCTCAACCCCAGCACTAACCGGTCTCTGGTCCCAGCACAATGTGAGAACTGGACGGACTCAAATCCTTGCGCAAGCGACAACCTTACCCTGCTTGATGGATCGGATGCCGGTGTGGTTGCTGCCTCTGGAATGGTATCTGACACCGAGTCGGGTTCCTTTTTGTCCTCCTCTTCAGCTTTGGCTTCTACTGTTGTCATTGTGAGGGACCCTTCTTGCAAATACTGTTCAAAACGGGCTCCTTCCCTACCAAGGAAGCTCTTTTGTTCTGGCGTTGATTGTGTGGGATGTCTCAACACATGGACCTTGCCTCCCCTCTGGCTGCCCTGATCCTGCTTTAGTGATTTATACAGAGTGGCAGCACTAAGCCCCCTCCTTGGCTCAAGGCCACACCCCCAGAATGATCCCACTCTCTGCACAGGGATCAAAATTCATATTTAATAAACACAGGCATCCAATCTGCTCTGTCCATCAGGTCCCGATAATCTGCATAAAGATTATCCTGAATAATTGTAATACCCTTTATTAGGGACTGTGGATCTATGGGCAGGAGGATGCATACCTCTGTGCATAGTTGCGTCATATTACGAAGGAGTACTCTTGATTTGCAATACTTGCAAATCTTACTTTGTCTTGGTCCTTTCCTGATTCTAAGAGAATCTGAAGGCATTCCTTGGTTGGAGATCCAATACATTTGGTTCCCAAGTGAGAAAATTCCATTGCCCTGGTTTTGGGTGCTGCTTGTTTGGCTAGCAGCTGTGAGATCTGACCTCAAGCTGACTCACAATCTTTGGCTGTATCGCCTGGTACCAAGCCTTACGATTCCATAATAAAGAGCCATGTTTGTAAAGCAAAGATAAAATTGCCAACTTCCCTAAAGTGCAAAAAGTCATTGCCAACTTTTGTTTTGATAATATTTGGCCTGGTATGTTAACAAACCTTTGGCACAATCATAGCAGGAAGAGAGTAATTGCCCTGGATTATTGGCCTGGGTGGCAATTGAACAGGCTCCTGTTCTCACTTGGTAATTGCTTATCAGTAATCTGAACATGAGCAGGTCACTTCCTTCTTCTCAAGCTCACCCACCTTCTCTCTTTCTCCTACGCAGCTCTATTATATATTAATTAAATTAAATTAAATATTTGCTGGAAATACAGTAGGCCAGCAGCACTGATGTTGCTCTGTCAGAATTAAAGCCAGAGCATCTCCTGAAACACAACCTAAGCAGCAAGATCAGATAATACTTCCTGCCTTTCCTTACTAGTGGTGGGTGACATGGATATGGGAATAAATAAATCTAGAGATTTGTAGAACCAGCCCTGTACTTTGTCATGTATTTGCAGACCAAAAACCAGCCTGGGGGGGTGGGGTGGAAACAGCAAAGCAGGTGAACTACTTGGCCATTGGGTAAAGTAACTAAATGTTGATTTTAAATTTGTCTTAATTGTGTGACAATTAGTATTAGTAATACGATAGTGAGAAGGGAAGCAGCAACTGTTTCCCATGATCTTTAAGGTATTTGTGACTATGAGGATTAGGGAAGATCTATAGCACCCCTCCCCCCAAAAGCATCCTCTAGATATGTTCTAGTCCAGGCTGAAGTGGTCTATGGTGGGAAAATAAAGACAAGGACAGAGGAATAGAACAGAGGAGACTAAAGCTTTCTGCTGCTGTGTTGTGAAGAAGCACTGGTGAGTATCAACAATGCTTAGTTGGTTCGCTCTGGAGGTCAGCGTATGGCAGTTAACCTTGAGGGCAGGGAGATGCAAGAAGATTAATACAGCTTTGCAAGCTCAGGAATGGGACCCGTTACTGCCTCTAAATTAAAATGGAGACATATTGCAACACAGGCAATATGCCCAGCCAATGCTGGCAGCTGAGCCCAGGACAGGTTTCCATAACTGGGATGGGGAGCTGTGGGGCTGGGGGGTTTAACCCTAGTGGCAAACCTGTTTAGGGAGACTGAGCAGGATTTAGGGAGGCCCCTCAGGCAAATTTAGATGATGGAAAGCCCAGAAGCATCTGAAGAGGAGTATCATTCACTTACAGAGAACAGTCCCTTGGGGGTCCTGGTGCTGGCATAGCGGATGCTGCTGTCATAGTCTCCAAAAAAGGAACTGGGAAGAGCCTGGTAAGGGAGGCCAGGCATGGAGAGGGCCCTGAATGAACATAGGAACAACTTCCGTGGACACTTGGCATTTCCAAAGCTGCTTTTCTTCTTCATCACCTAGGGAAAGGAGAGCCAATGTGGAGGGGTGGTTAGATCACTACGGCCAGAATGAGAAAGTTCAAACAGCATTCTTCAGAATGTGTTTAAAAAGGTCTTCTGCAGTCACGACATAAGCCTAAGGTTGATAATCAGGCTTGTCAGATGCTACATCTTTTCTATCCTGCTCTACGGAGTGGAGAGTTGGTCTCTGACAGAAAGCCACTTGAGGAGACTAGAAGCATTTGAAATGTGGATTTACAGACGGCTGTTATGTATAAGTTGCGCTGACAAAATCAGAAATGAGGAGGTGGATAAGCTGCCTGGGAAAGCCATCAAAACCATAAAAAGGGAAATGTTAGAATATTTTGGATATGTGATGCGACCCCCAGAAAAATACGGCATACTTCACTTAATCCTCCAAGGAAAGATTGAAGGCAAACAGGGTCCAGGCAGAAGAAGAACATCATGGCTTCAAAATCTAAGGGACTGGTTTGGGCAAAACTCAACAGCACTTTGATAAAAATAGGATTGCCAACATCCGATGATGGATATGGTACAAGAAGAAGAAGCCAGAGTGAGGAAAACTCAGGCTCAAGCCCCTAGAACTTGCACGGGATAATTTTGAATGACTCCCTATATTTAACCAAATCTGCCTTGTAGGCCTATTGGAGGCAAAATTGGAGGTTGTGTTCTAGCAGAGAAATGCAAAGGGCAAAGAAAGAAAGGAGAAGAAAATAATGGAAGGAGGGAGGAAAGGAGGAAGGGAATGAAGTGTCAACTGTGAAAATAGAATTGGGGACAGTTACCTCTTCCTTTGACAACCTATTGACCTCTACCTCCTTCTCCAGTTAGAAAGACCTCTTCTTCCAAATTGTCACTGAGATGTCATTTTATTGTTCTGCCATTGTGACTACTTGTGATAAGGAACAGACTTTGAAATACAGCTATTGCTTTCTGCTCTTGGTAGCCAAATCTCAGAATATAATCCAAGTGGAGTGACTCTGAAGTCGCTTCTTCTTGTGAAAAGCTTTCTACCAGATAAGATATAGCCTCACTTGATGACAGATGATCTGAAGTGACGGCCTCAAAAGAACATGGCTGAGTTAGGACAGACCAGAATTAAGAGCACTGCTCTGCCCTCCCATGCTTCTTTCTAAAGCCCATCTCCTTGTCCTGGATATTGTTTCAGGGATGAGCCCAATGCACCTGACAAGTCTGGGTCATCCCTGGGATCCCTGGGTACCCAGGGGTAGGGCCTTCTCTGTGGGAGCACCCGCCCTGTGGAACCAACTCCCCGTGGACCTCCGCTTGGCCCCCGATCTCCGCTCCTTCCGCCAGGACCTGAAGACCTGGCTGTTCCAACAGGCGGGTCTGGACTGACCTTGGGGGTGCGGGTTGGTTTTTAGTATTTGTTTTAATTAATTTTAAATTTTGTATAATACTGATTAGGCTTGTATTTGTTTAATAGTTTTTTATTGTAATTTGTACTGCGTTTCTTTTACTGTTCAGCCTGAGTCCTTAGGGAGAGAGGCATACAAAATAATAATAATAATAATAATAATAATAAAAACTGCAACATGTAAATCTGAGGCCAACAGGTTTCTTACATGGCATCTGCAATGTTTGTGCTCAACCCTTTCCTCCCTTTCAGTATCTGCCACCAATGGCAGATATGTCATTGTGCCAACCAAAAGGACCCATCAAATTTAACCCTCCTTCCTTAAGCCAAGCACAGAAGCTCCCACTGCAGGCCCCCAGTCAACGTGATCTGCTCCCTTACCTGAGATCCTCCTGACATCCACTTCCTGCAGAGGAGCCTTCTTCTGAAACTCTTTTTTTCTGCTCTCTTGTATGTGCTCTGGTTCCTTTCATTTACACTAGCAAAAAAAAACCCAGGGCCCTTGGAGTTTTGTGGGCCTTGGAGCCTTGTTAGCACAAGCTAGATTTGCCCTTTCCCAACACAAGTTTCTATGACTACTGACTTCCTTGGGGAGAGGCAGTAAGAAAGAGAGACAATTGCAATTAGATTATTCTATGAAAAGCAAAACCTGTTTTTAGAGTAAGCACTCGGTCACCTTTGCTTCTTTTTCTTCTTTTGGGGAGGGGGCATCAGAAAAAGTTATCAGAAGGATCAAAAATGTCTCAGTTGTTACCCTCTGCAACAAAGAAAAACTCAGTAGGAAAAGACTGGCTTTGCCTTGATAGGAGCAAAGTGTGAGTGCATTGCAACACTGGGTGTACACTTGGTTTGGCATTAGAGGCAGAGGTGGTATTCAGCAGTTCTGACCAGTTGTGGAGAACAGTAGTGGAAATTTTGAGTAGTTCAGAGAACTGGCAAAAACCACCTCTGACTGGCCCTGCCCCCATCTATCCTCTGCCTCCTGAGTCCCAGCTGATTGGCTAGGTCTTCTTTTGTTGCCCTGCACAGGAGAACGGAGCTGGAAAGCAGGTTAGCGGGGTGGGGAGGGAATGGGATTGTGCAGTATCCTTCCCTCAGGAATGGGGAGGGAATGGAGATTTTGCAGTATCCTTCCCCTGCCACACCCGCCAAGCCACACCACGCCCACCAAGCCACTCCCACAGAATCGGTAGTAACATTTTGTTTGAATCACACCACTTTTAGAGGAGTTAATCTGAAGAAGTTGTGAAAAAGTGTGAGAAGAGAAAATGGAAAACCAAAACCAGAACCAGGTTAACACATGCTCGGATATTTTTTTTTAAATATATCTGCTACTATAAGCATACATTCAACAGTGTCTTAGTGCTCATGATCTGCTTGCTTGTAATATTTCTTGTATTTTGTACAGGTTTGCATGATTGTGTCCATAGCCACATTACAGAATGACAGAACAGAGGGAGGCATCTTCATAGAGAACTCAACATGGGAATCAGATGGGTGGACAGATGCCTGTTTGTCCCATCCTTGTTGGCTTCCTTGGGACAGGAACAGTGGCCCTCTCTCAATATTCTTCTTGTTGGCATGTGATGTTCCCAAGACGTTGTCCTTCTTTCTCTTGGCACCAAGCAGGACTTGGGCCTTTCACTCGTTTCTTACTGATAATGAGAACCTTGACTAAACGGGCATGCACAGCTCCAGAGCTGCTTTCCTGCGGAAGGTTCCTTCACCCAGCAGCCTACAGAAGACTGCTTCAGAAGAGCAAATCAAATGGATAGTTGCCCTTAAAAGTGATTGTGAGGAAAATGAGGGCTACTTCTTCTGTTTTCGCATGCTTTAATTATAGGGGCTTTAGGGAAACTGCCATACTTGTAGGTGGTGAATCAGTTTTATGGTAGCCCCTTTTGTAAGTTATAAGTTAAAGTAGAAATTCTGAGTGTCAGGGAATGTCTCACAAACAATTTGTGCATATGTTAAAAGGAGATTTCTGAACACACAGTGCTTCATGCTACCAATATACTGTGCAGCATTTAACCTTTTCCTATTGAATGGATTTTCTGTGAGATTTTAGTACTTCCACAGAGACATCCCTCTGTGTTCCAAGCACAGCAGAGTAGCCTAAAAGCTTTGGGGCTGAATGCTCTAATTCAGACAATTCCCAGCAATTCAACTCACATCTTCCACAAAGTATGTACAACTTTGCAGTGATGTGCAATAGTTCCATTAAAAAATGGTATCAGCAGCTGGCTATTTTACTGCAGTGCAACTCCAACATTTTGATTCATTTAACAATTTATAAAATAAATTATCAGCAGGATTGTTCTTCTGAGAGAAGCAAGAGGACTAATAGTTGAAATGGCCCCAAATGATGAGATCCATTAAATGTTCTTCAGACATTTGGCTTGAACCAAATGGTGTCCAGGTAGGAACTTTCCAATGGCTGGTTACCAGTCACAATTGTCACCTCAGATACCCAAGAGAATAGGTACGCAATGCTAGTTGCTGGGCTTGTGATTGGGAGGTTTCTCAAGGGAATTGGTTGGTCACAACAGAGAGCAGGAGGCTGAACTACACAGCTCTATGGTCTAATGTTAGAGTTGCTCTTATGATTAAAAATATCCATTATTAGCGAGCAATGCTAAGATAGCCTTATCCAAAGTATTTTCAGTAAGTGCCTAGAGGTTTAATGATCATTCTTATCTCAAATGAATGTGTGCGTAGTGTCTAATTACATATGAAATGTTTATAGATTTTGTTCAAGACATGAATGGGAGCAGACCAGTAGTGGGATCCTACCTTAGTTGCTACCAGTTCGGTGGGTGATCGTGCGTGCGCGCAAGCACCTAACAAGCCAATCAGCTGAGAGGATGAAGAAACGAAAAGCTAGGAGCAACCGTTCCACTCTCCCATGCACTTTTCGGTTTTTTATCCTCTCAGCTGAACTGGTAGTGATTTTTACTACTGGTTTGGTCAAACCAGGCTGAACCGGTAGCATATCACCACTGGAGCAGACATCCTCCTTGTTCCCCCCATCTACTTCATTCCTTTGTATTCTGTGTAGATGCAGAAATCAGGTGTACAACTTAGAAACAAGAACAACCTATGGAAATCCTATTTGCCAGTAAATGGTACTAACTAGCTATTCTTGGCTGCATCTTCTCATCGAGTTTGCTATAATAACATCTCAGTATGTTGCGCTCGAGCTTTGGGAAATCCACCTTCTATTATTCCCATGATGGCTGGGGCTTATGGGAACAGAAGTCCAAAACTAGCAGAAGCCAATAGATTGGGGAAGCATGTCACTGATGAAACTGACTCAGTTGCCTGAGCTATAGGTCTGTCCTGCAGATAAAAACTCTTTTGCATTTACCATTTCTGTAGGTACGTATTTATTAAAACAGAATTAAGTATGTTTAGATTATTTTATTATTTTTGTGTTTGGCCTTCAGGAACTCTATGCCCTGAATGCAAAGGAAGGGATATCTCATTAATTCAGACACATAGGCCCAGGGTAGTACACTGAGTAAAATCTAGGAAGGAGGTGAAAAACTAATTTCCTCCCATTTAACACAGACTCAGCATGCAGTCCTTTTGAAGTAGCTCTTAGTTCCCTTTTGGCAATAATAGAAACAACTCTAAAACATTCACAGCTGAAGACTATAAAGTACTTTGATCCTATTTGTCAAAAAGCACTCTGCCTGTAAGTGTTGTCTGTGTTCAACTTACATTTTCTGGCCCCTTCTCTTGTTTCAGCCACTGCTGCAATATTAATTTAAAGGGGGGTGATCAAGTAAGGCTTAGATCACCTGCTGTAGCCTACTTAAAAGTATTTAAAGAAGTGGCACGCTGGAAGAGTTCCCCCTCCCCCCCCATTATGCTACTTCCTACATAAAAAAGATAGAAGCGTATTCCTCATTGGATCTCAACTTTTCTCCGGCACCAGTTACCAGGCTTAGAATAGATTGGTTCAAGTGGGGTTGCTGGAGCTAGTCCAGTAATTAGGAAATGAGGTTTAAAAGCTCAATTCATCCCGTAAACAGATGGGATATGGGTTGCTTAGTAAATTTACAATGCCACTAGGAGCTAATTGCGTAACTCAAAAAGGTCTTCTGGCATCTGTGGGAGGTTTTCAAGAAGCATAGGCAAGGGCTGCAGAGCCTCACTACTACTACAAGACAGTGAAATTCACCTGTGCTTTTCTGCCAGTTTTTCATTTGGAAGAGAATTTATTTTAGAGATGTTTTCAAAAGAGAAGAAAATTTCAGAAAAGGATTTGAGGAAAGTATTTTGTTACTTATTTAGGGACAAAGTGGGAAAGAATATTGTGTCAATGTTTCTTGGTGCTAGAATCTTCCCTCTAGCTGTCTGGTATCCCTATATAGGCTTCCTCATACTGGACTTTTCCACAGCAATACTAAAATTACTAGCAAAGGGAGTTCAGCTCTTGAAAAGTTGTTTGACACTTTCTTTTCTTTGCAAAATGTCAGAGAAATTGCCCACTACATTTGGAACTGTGTGCTCAGCTCTACTGCATAAGTTTTTCCCTCCAGTGGAGGATGAAATGATGGGAGGAAATGGAACCAAATTAAAATTGCTCCAAAAAGGCATTGCTCCAAAAATATACTGCAAAATTGTGTGTGATTCATCTTTGAAGCTCTTTTTCAATAAGTGACTCCCATTTCCCGCAGAACAAAGTCTGGAGGGAATTGGACTACCACCACCATCAACCCTAACTATCCTACTGATAATCAGGTTATAAAAATGGTTCTCTCTCCTGCTCTAGAGCAGTTTATCAAATTGCATCACATGGAACCTAAATGGGGTTCTGCGAGAGACTAAGAACTAAAAGAAAAGAGGAAAAAATCACTTTAAATGTAACCATTCTTTATAACTAAAACTTCTCCTCTTGCTCAGGAGTTCTTAGAACTTAGAAAGTTCTGTGACCTGAAAAGTTTGAAAATCCCAGCTATAGACTGCATTCCTCTCTGGTATTGTATATAATTTGTGGCTTATACAGACAATCATGGAAATATTTACCTTCATCTGCAAAAGATGCTGTAAGTGCACAAACGGAAATCTATAACATTGCTCAAAGGACTTAAACAGCTCGTTGGGAAACAAACATTTCCTTTGCTTTTCACAGTCATTTTCTTTTACCAAGCCAGAAGGGGAAAGTACAGCTGAAACTCAAAAAATTAGAATATCGTGCAAAAGTTCATTTATTTCAGTAATGCAACTTAAAAGGTGAAACTATATGTGAGATAGACTCATTACATGCAAAGCAAGATAGTTCAAGCTGTGATTTATCATAATTGTGATGATTATGGCTTACAGCTCATGAAAACCCCAAATCCACAATCTCAGAAAATTAGATTACATGCAATCAATAAAACAAGGATTGTACATAGAACAATATCGGACCTCTGAAAAGTATAAGCATGCATATGTACTCAGTACTTGCTTTGGGCCCCTTTTGCCTCAATGCGGCATGGCATGGAAGCTATCAGCCTGTGGCACTGCTGAGGTGTTATGGAAGACCAGGATGCTTCAATAGCGGCCTTCAGCTCTTCTGCATTGTTTGGTCTCATGTCTCTCATCTTTCTCTTGGCAATGCCCCATAGATTCTCTATGGGGTTCAGGTCAGGCGAGTTTGCTAGCCAATCAAGCACAGTAATCCCATGGTCATTGAACCAGGTTTTGGTGCTTTTGGCAGTGTGGGCAGGTGCCAAGTCCTGCTGGAAAATGAAGTCAGCATCCCCATAAAGCTCGTCTGCGGAAGGAAGCATGAAGTGCTCCAAAAATCTCCTGGTAGATGGCTGAGTCGACCCTGGACTTAATGAAGCACAGTGGACCAACACCAGCAGATGACATGGCTCCCCAAATCAACACAGACTGTGGAAACTTCACACTGGACTTCAAGCATCTTGAAGTCTGTGTCTCTCCATTCTTCCTCCAGACTCTGAGTCCTTGGTTTCCAAATGAGATGCAAAAGTTGCTCTCATCAGAAAAGAGGACTTTGGACCACTGAGCAACAGACCAGGTCTGTTTTTCTTTAGTCCAGGTAAGATGCTTCTGATGACATTTGAAGCCCATGTCCAGGATCCATCTGTGTGTGGTGGCTCTTGATGCACTGACTCCAGCCTCAGTCCACTCCTTGTGAAAGTCCCCAACACTTTTGAATGGTCTTTTCCTGACAATCCTCTCCAGGCTGCCGTCATCCCTGCTGCTTGTGCATCTTTTCTTCCACACTTTTCCCTTCCACATAACTTTCTATTAATGTGCTTTGATACAGCACTTTGGGAACATCCAACTTCTTTGCAATTACCTTTTGAGGCTTTCCCTCTTATGGAGGGTGTCAATGATGGTTTTCTGCACAACTGTCAGGTCAGCAGTCTTTCCCATGATTGTGATTCCTACTGAACCAGACTGAGAGACCATTTAAAGGCTCAGGAACCCTTTGCAGGTGTTATGGCTTAATTAGCTGATGAGAGTGGGACACTTTGAGCCTAGAATATTGAACCTTTTCACAATATTCTAATTTTCTGAGATTGTGGATTTGGGGTTTTCATGAGCTGTAAGCCATAATCATCACAATTATGGCAAATCACGGCTTGACCTATCTTGTTTTGCATGTAATGAGTCTATCTCATATATTAGTTTCACCTTTTAAGTTGCATTACTGAAACAAATGAACTTTTGCATGATATTCTAATTTTTTGAGTTTCACCTGTACACCTGGCTCTTACACTAGAAGCTTTTGGCAGTGTAGCTACAGAAGTCATTCTAAAACCATCTTATACCGCAGCTCCTTCCTTGCTACTTTCCTAGGCAGAAAGGCATCTAGATGGGGGCTATCAAAGAAGCATTTAGCACCAATTTGTCCCTATCTGTCGGTCTGTCACACACATCCCTCTCTTCCAACCCACTATCCAGCTCAGGACAGCTGCTTTACAGTAATTATCCAAATGGATAGTAATTGCAATTAATTCCCAAGCAGGAGTCAGGACTTAAAGCTTTACACAGGGCAGATTGTGTGGGGTGTCCAAAAAAGATCTGCAAGAGGACATCATATAAAAACAACTTATAGGATACTGAGAACTCAACCCCTTTCATCATACAGGAGTTTGCCAGGTGGAAGTACATAAAAGCTGTATTATGTACTTCCGAATCTAAAAAAATGAAGCCTAGCCACAACGCGTAGGAAAAATTCAACTATGGGAATAGGAAATTGATTCACACACTAAACCAGACAATCACTTCTAATAGTCAATGCATCAGCCATATTGTAGCCCATCTCTGGTCATTAATGTTGCCACATAATGATGGATGCATTTGGAACATCCAGTATTCATGCATATACAGTATGTATTAAAGATGACCATCCTTCAATTTTCAGGTGCAAACATTTATCACAATGTTATATTGGTGTAAAAGTATTGAAGCAGAATAATGTGCCATCATTTTAAAATACATTTGTGTGGTTATGCAATATGTTCCTTGCACTTTAGGTAGCACTGTCCATTCATCAATAGTTGGATATGCTGCATACATTAAATATGAATCCATTCTAAAAACTTCTGGTACTTGTATGGGGTTTCTTATAGAAACTTATATTTTACCTGAATTACTTAGAGATGCAACACAGAGTATAAATAAGGGTTAGCTAGAACAACCACCCTGTTGGAGATGTAACTCAGAAGCTGGAACATTAACTGACAAAAATTATTCTTTCCTTGTTATGATTATACTTTGGGCTTTAAGAATCAATAGGATTCTTAATATGGGTGTACAGCTGTGAGTTGAAGTCCCCTATGTTCTTGACTATTATCCTACTTAGAAACAATCAAATAGAGAGGAAGACATGGGAGCTGGCTAAAGGAATCAATACACTTTAGAAAGAGAAATCTACAATTAATTTGCAGTGGTGGATTGTTGGTATATGCTTGTAACCTTATGAACTTTTTTCAAGAAAAGGGAAAGGAAAAAACTTTTGAGCAATACGAATTTTTTGCAATTACATATTATTTCTCCTCTTCCTCTTTTTATTATTAATGTACTTGTCAATTATGAGGTTGTATTCATCCTTTAATATTGTTATATATACCTGTACTTTTGCTGATTAATTTAGCATTAAAATATTAATTAAAAAGGACCTCTCTACCTGCAATTTACAGGATGTACTACTCCATGTTTAGCACTAAATCAATATCAGTATCTATTTTCTAAATCAATCAGTATCTATTTTCTTCTCATGGCACAGCAAATTTTTCTTTTTCTATTTTTATTTTGACTCTGTAACAGCCAATAGCTACATTTTGTCTGGGCAGTTCAGTGAATGCAGCTTAAACTTATACAACATCAGATAATGCAGCATAACACACCCCCTCTAAACATTAAGAAACAAATACACAAGAAAGCCTGAATAAATTTGTGCCATAGAAAGAGCTAAACAGCTCAAATGTAGATTAAAAAAGATGAAGCCTTGTTTGTTTTCACAGGCAACTTATTCTGGCTCCAAGGTGATCATTTATGCCAGATAAGTCTCTCTCATCATGGTCTCCGTCTCACCTTTTGGGAGGGTGTCGGAGTTGGACCATCTGAAAATATCCCTAATATCTTTTAACTACAGAAATGCATAAATAATCTTTATACATTTATTGAAATTTATAAACTTAAAATACTGTAACATCTTTTAATAATAAATACGTTAAATATCTGAAGGTACTCTGAAGATAATTTGGACAGCATGCATGAAAAGAGACAGTTCTGGTTGAATGTTTAATTTGAACATTTTAAACTAAGGCCAGAAATACAAGCAAAGACACTTGTGGAGTGTAAAGCAGTAGCATACATCTCACTGCATCATGAACAGTCTTGCTGCCACATTTTTGACCAACAATTGTTTTCATGCTGTTATCAGGAAGCCCTTTGTAGTATGTTGTGGAGCAAGGCCAAAATAAAGACACTCATAAAGAGTACCGTTTTCAATTGGCACAGTAACTTTCCAAGATCATACCCAATTCTTTATATGGGAAGCAAAAATTATCTTCTTGCCTAACACAGCTTGAAATCTCCTCTACAGAAGAGATAATGCCAACAATCTTGAGTTTCATATTTATTTTAAAGATTGCAATTCCTCAGCTGAGCTGTGCAATCTTTATAACGAAGACAGCATGTGACCTCCTCAGCAAAATCATCTTCCCCAGCTTTTAAAAGCAGCAACCAATCATCCTTTCAAGCTAAGTGTTAAAAGAACAGCCAAGCTTCTAAATGTGGGAATCCAGAAATGACAGTTTGTTCCAGAACATTTCCATAAAGGAAGAACAAGCAATCACTTTTGTTGATCAATTACCTTTGCTGACGAAAAAAAGAAAAGAAAAAAACAGGCTCTGATGAAGCCCATCAAAGTTGTGCATGTCAAGTCAAAAGAATTGATTTCTTGGCAAGTCTTCATATAATGGAACAAATAACTGCTAGGCAAGAACAGGAGAGGCTTATTCATGAATTACATAGCCCCTTCTTCTTCCCTTATTTATGGGAGGGCAGAAAAATAAAGGGTATCCAGAAACATAATAAGAGATGAAGATGAAGATAGATCCTTATCTTCAGTCTAGGCCCTGGGCGAGGTCCTTCCAGTGTCAATTCAATCATGATAGCTGGCTAAAGATTGGCTCAAGATAGGGCCAGCCTCAGAAGAGTTCATACAAAGACATTGATGAGGAAGAAGCCATCTTCTGAAGAAAAAGGTAGCTAATGGAACTGCTGCCAGCAAGTCTCTTAGGGGCTAGGAGATGTTTTAGGTCTTCAGTGGTGCCTGCTCAGTCAGGTTGCGCACATCTTCCAGGAACTGCTTGGGAGTCAAGATGTGGGATGAGCCTGTTGGGAGAGGAGGATTACCACAGGAGCCCATAAAAAACAAGACACATGTGAGGAAACAGCCTATCCACTGGCTGTGCGCTTACCAATCAGCACTTCCCATTTTCCATCAGTAGCCTCTGTGACTTCATAGGCACAACGCATCTCTGACATGGTAACACCGCCAAGCACATACAGGATAAGACGGGGTCCTGTCCTATATTCAGTTGCTGTCTTGGTCTTGTGCCAATGTCCAAAACGGGCACTATGAAACAAAAAGGGATGTGGGCACAGGAACCATCTGCAAAAAGACTGTCAGCCAAGCAATCTGGGAAAAGCAGCCTTTCCTTGCATGCTAGACAGCTCCCTGGGAACATGCAACACCAAAGCTGGCCCAAGATATGAAGGATCCCACCCTTCCAAGTGTACATAGAAAGAATTAGCTCTATTATATATTCTTCAGCCATTTAAGGATAGGTGATGTTGTACCTACAATCCTTTCAAACAGGAGCATACGTGACGTGCGAGTGTTCTTTAACAAAGCTTAAGTAGAAAAGTAAATACCTTTACATAAGAGGTGAGTAAATTTTCTCCTTATCATTGACATTTAGATCTGCTCTCTGTGTTAAAAATGGTGCTGCCTTAGGCTTTCTTCTACCTGGAGCATCACTCACCTCACAGCAGTTTGGGAACAGGGACCAGGGGCAGGGCAAGACACATAGGGCCAGACCTTCTTATCCAGCTTGTCTTCAATGGCATCCTGTGTCAAGATGAGCAAAAGCAAAAAGACAGGTTCACTTTTTTTCTGGTTTGATAAAACCTGGGATTGTGTAAAAAGCTACAGAAGCCATATGGCTGATCCTGGCTGCTCTGTTTGCATGTCCGGGCACAGCCATTTTCATTTGTCTTTTTCCCTGTTCTCAAAAATTTCATCCTGATGACAACTACTGTCTAAGCAAGAAGTCAAAGTTGTGCAGTTTGCCTGCACAATAGGTCTGGATTACAGAACAACATAGTAATAACGACTTCATTATTTATCTTTCATTTATTTTCTATGGCAAGAACTTAATATTTTTTTCTTGTGCAATCCAGGTCACAAAGATACAAAGATTCTCAACTGGATTTGCTTTAGGACTGAAGCCGAATCCATCTTCAAGTACACAACCAACACTCAAGGCAGCCAGCTCCCTCTCCCTCCTTCTGTTTACCTCCATGACATCCTTAAGAATGGGAATCCACCGGGAGAGTTGATAAGTAGGCTCTAAGCGCACTTTCCTCACAGGCTTCAGGTTTCCACCAGTGTCCTGCAAGTAAAAAAGCCCATTAAAAAAATAAAAAGAGCAGGAACCGGGCCTGTTGAAAGAAAGACAGGAGGGGATGGACAAGATGGTTCAGGAAAGTTCAGTGTTTAGAGGAAGATGGAGTGGCTTACCTAAATGGCTCCAGCAGGACTGGCTGAGGGATAGGCAAGTGAGGAAAGGAGCAAAGAGAAGAATGAGTAGAGGAACATACAACAATGGCAGACTTAAGAGAGATTCTCGTTTTCATCAATAGAATAGCCAGAGGTTACCTTTGTCCTTGAACTGCCAGGGCCATCATTCAGACTGCACTAGTGAGCGGTAACTATGCACAAACCACACAGGCACAAGCTACCTGCCCAACAAACGTCACTAGGCAGGTGCATATGTGAAATACCTCTGGCATGATGGCAGCTCCCAGACAGTGCATATTGTAGAGGATGTCTCTCTCCTGCTGGATGTTGGCATGTTGGATGAGCTTGGTGAGGTTTTCCTCATTAATGCCTAGGTAAAAGAATACAGCTCAAGCAGAGTCATCCAGAGTTTGATAACCTTTGCTTTCTATTATATTATCCCCTGCTATTGCCACATCAATAATCCACATTAGATTTTTCTCAACCACTGTTAAATCTGGTGTATTATGCTCCAAAGGTTTATCAGTTTGTATCTGGTAATCCCACGATATTTTAACTTGGTCCATAGAACTACTTTTTCAATTCAACCAATTTATTCCCACCGATTTTTACAGGTGCTCAAGTGAATCTTTTTGTGAATCTATTGTTTCTTCTGCTTCTTAGCACAATCTGCATTTTTCAGTTGGAAGTCATCGCCTAGTTTCCCCACAAGTTGGTCTTCATGTCTAAGGGATGCTAGAACTCCCAGTCTCCTGGTTTCTAGGCCAGCACTTCTGTTTCTGTTGCCATTTCAGTTTTCATCACCCAGGATAGGAAGTAGATGAGCACTAACCATGAGTGTGATGGCTCTGATTGTACTACTGTGGATTTTTATGTTTTTCTTAAAAAATGTTCTGTAGAAACAAAAATTAAAAACAGAAACAAGAGCCTTCTTTTCTATGGTGGCTTAGAGGACTTTAAAATGGCAGTTGAGACAACCTCCCAAGACTTATGAGTTTGATGTAGCTAGTCACAGAGGAGATTTAACACCTCCTAGGAGACAGATATACCACCTAGCAATGTTGTGTGAACATGGCATCTGGGTATGGGCAAGAAGCGCCCTGAAATTTCTCTTCCTTTTGGTCCTTGCAGGGGACCTTTTCCCTAACCTAGGCAGCTGAGAGAGAAGTTATCCAGCAACAGTACCATTCTGGAGAAGTACGCAAAGCAGGATAATGCGAATCTTATCAAATGCCTCCACACTGGTATCAAGGACAATTGGCACGATACTCTTCATTGGGTTCTTGACTTTCTCCCCTTCAGCATCTGCCCCTGTGGCCAGGTCCTATGAGGAGGGAGAAGAGATGCCCATCAGAATCAATCCTTTTCAACAGGGAAGAGAAGGAGACACCCAAAGTAGGTTGTACTTCACTGTGAATACACAGAATTGGGCTGCCATGGCCATTCTCTCTTGTTCTCTCTCATAATATGCCTACCTGCTCCACACTGCACAGCTTCTCTATGGTGCCCTTAAAGGTATTCATACAGTCTTCAGCCAGATGCAAATGGGTGGAATACTGCAGGATGAAAGAGGATGGTAAGAAATGGGCTTTTTGCCACCATTAAAGTTTTCCCTCCTGCTGCTCCAATGAACAAAAAGTTGCCTGTAGCTAATGAGCAAGGCAAGATTGAAGGGACTTCTGAAAAAATAGCCACATTCTGCAATAGCTAGAAATGCCATGATCAATAAAAGATACACAAATGAAATTAAGCTGGTCCCTCTGATTATTCTGAGAGAGGGAGGGGAGGGGAGGGAGGGAGCAAGAGGTGAGATTCTCAGGGTGTCTCTGGATAAAATTTTGGCTCAGCACAGCATGTGGAAAAAGACAATTTTGAAGACAACACAAAATGAGAGATATCTTTCTCACAACCAAATATGATTTTCAAAAAACAGCTAGCTTCCATGGAAGCTCAAGGAAGCAGCAGCAGTTCGGTGCAGAACATTCAGAAAGTATGAGAATAGTGCCAAGATGGGACTGGCTACGTTTTGTGGAATTCGTAACAATGGGGATTGTAGTCTTTTGGAGCTGTCATTATAAGGTTCGGTATACAATCCATGTCCTGCCTCAATTCTTTTAGAGTTTAAATTTAGCCAGGCCATTTAGATACACATGGATGGGTGAAGGAATCAAGCTTTTTAGTTTAGAAGTTGTAAACTCATATGTTTCTACAGGTTTGCAGATAAAGAACTGGGAAGACTGTATCATGTCAGCTGAAGTCACAGAGCCAGAAGGCAGGGTGAGGCAAACATTCTTACTGCTGGGAAAATTATAGACCTCCATGTCTATAAATGGGAAAAAGTGTTTTTTTCTGATACTGGATTTGCTGCATGAATCAAAATATATTAGCTCAGTAATTAAACATAGGTGAACAACATGTCCAGATCTGATTTTGGATTGATGCAAGAGTCTATGTGGACATGCCCCCAGTTCCTTTTATTCAGCCTTTTAGTGTCAGATTTAATGACATTTTAGAACATGAAATGATTTTCACTGTATACTCTATGCTAATTGATAGTGGCTGATTATAGGACTGACTTATTTTAAATCACTTATATAACTGACTGCAGCACACAAATAATTATGTACAGGAACATGATACATTTTGCATCTTTTACCTTGTGAAGTTCTTTCTGGTATTGAGGCATCTTCTTCAGGATCTGAGAGAGGTCTTTAATGTTAGCCTAGAAAGAAAAACATCCATTGCCCATGACGAACTCAACGTAAAGGTAATCCAAGTAATAGTACAATTTCAGATAAAAGCAACTCTCTCATCTTACAACAGCTGCCTACAACCTGACTGAATGAGCTCCTAATACTCCTAGATACCCTGGATTTAGTCCCAAGCTGTGTGCAGGGTATTCAGGTTAATGAAAGCTGTCTTACAAGACTTACAGGCTAATATTTTTCTATTTTTCTTGTTTGTTTTCTGTGTTTTATAGTCCAGTTCTGTATTTACAATTGCATTAAACTCTCCAAAGATACATATCTTATCATATTCCAGTTCAATTATTTTATTGTGTAACTTCTTATAAAATTGGTCTTGCTGATTATTGGGAGCATAAATTGCAATTAAAAGTACTTTAAAATTATTATCTATCATTTCAACCATCAATATTCTTCCTTATTCAGCTGTATAAATTTGCTTAGCTTTAATTGTATTTCTAATGTATAAAACAACTCCTCTTTTATTTTGTTGTGCCAATGATGTAAATATATTCCCAATTCTGGGACAATTCAACAAATGTGCATGTTGTCTTCTAATATGCACTTCTTGTAGGGAGATTATGTTCATGTTTAATTTCCCTAATTTATGAAATATCTTTTTCCTTTTAATAGCCAAATTTAGTCCATTTATGTTCATAGAAATCAATTTCTTTTCCTTTTCCATTATTTAAACTTTATAATTAGGATTTATTGCTCTTGTTGTTCTTTGTTCTCTTGGTTCTTATCATTTGGCCACCTACTGCTCCCTCTTCCTGTCTCCTCTCCTCCCTTTGTTCCTTCTCTATTTCCCTTGCCATTTCTGCTCGTATTTTGAGTTCCTCTTCTCTTGCTCTCTCGTCTTCTGTTCCTCCGAAGTATTCATTGTAGAATAATTCTGCACTTTCTACCGAATCTATTCTGTGTCTTTGTTCTCGCCAGATGAATGTCAGACCTTCCAGAATCAACCATCTATAATTAATTTCTTTTTTGATTAACATCTTGGTCAAAAATTGGTATTCTCTTCTTAAATCTCTCACTTTCCTTGCTATTTGTTTCAAGGCTATAATGTTTTTTCCTTTGTACTTCAAAAGGTCATCTCTTGCCTTCTGCGGTATCTCTGTTCTTATTGTTTTCTTGGTAAATCTCACATGTACTTCTCTGGGTAATTTATTTCTTATTGCATATCTAGTGAATACTCAGTATATTTCATCCATTCCATCCATCATTTTTTCTTTAGTCATCTCCAAGGGTTCTGCTAATATTTCTGTCATAATTTCTTTAAGATTTTCTCCTTTTTCTTCCTCGATGTTCTGAAATCTTAAGTAGAAATCAGCCTTTTCCATCTCTCGGAATATTGAATCTTTCTCTTTTTCTCTTTTGACTATTGTCAATCTATTATCTATTTCTCCTACTTTCTTATCTGTTTTATCACCTCTTTCTTCCATCTTCTGTATTTTTTCTCCATATATCATTAAGACCTGTTGTATATCTCCTTCCATCTTCTCCATCCATTTCCTCCAACTTTTCCATTCTATCATCTGTATGCTTCCCTTGGTCTTGTATTACTTGAAACATTGATTTTATTTCTTGCATAGAGGTCTCCTTTTCTTTATCATTCTCCTGCCTCAACATCATTGTAATTGATCGTTGACCAGCTGGACTCAGGGATGAGGAAATAGGAATTGATGATCCAGTAGGAATTATTTTACTATCATCAAATTATAATCTATTCACAAAAGCACAAGGAAAAATAAAAATAAATCTTCAGGTTCTTTCTATCTTAATCCAATTTCATCCAAGAAAAAAGAGGAACAAACAACCAAAAAATAATGATGGAATTAGAAAATCCAATAACAGAAAAGGAGGCTATAGATCCAATAGAAAAAGTGGAATGAAAATATATGGAAATCAAGACATTAATCCATTTGTTGAAAAAAAAATCCAATTGTTAATCCACTTGTTAAAAAGAAAGAAAAGAAAAAGGAAAAAGGGAAAAAAAGAAGAGTAGAGAAAAAGAAAACCAACAATCCAAAATTAATCCACGATGAGAAACTGGGCCAAAAAATAAAACAAGCCCAAAGAAGAGGCAAAGAAAAAGAAAAAAAATAAATCCAACATATGCTCCAACAGAAATAAAAATAAGCATCAAACAATAATAAGACAAAAAGAAAAAAAAGAAAAAATACTAGCTGTAATTTATAAATCCATGTCACTAAGTGAACCAGAATCTCAGTGTAACATTCAATCAGTCCAGAAAGCCAAAAGCCAAAGCATATATATTATCCAAAGTCACAGTGTTCTTTCTCTTTATCTTATTCAACTTTCCAATTGTATACCAGCTTTATAAAAGCAGCACCTGTTTCACTTCTCTGTAGTCAAAATAGCTTAATCTTTAAAGTCTATTGTTTTTTCCCCTGTGACCTCTTGATGGCAGTATTGCTTAGCTTTCCTTATGCTTGTATCTTAGTTACACTATATCTCTATTGAAAGTGAATAAAAGCCAAAAATCCCAAAGTACTTCAGAAATTTTAAACTAAGTAACAAAGAAAGTTCAATTTTTTCTTGATTTTAAGTTCAATCCAGTCCAGCTATTCAAAGCAAAGAAGCAAAGTATTCCTCTTTTTTGTGTTAAGAATGAAGAGTCCAAATAAAGTTGACAGCACTCGCCATTCGCCGCTGCCTTATCTTTCCTGTCTTCTTTCTTTAATAAACCTTTCACTTGGTGTACTCCTCTTTTTTTTTAAAAAAAAAGGAATTTCTCACCCAGACTGACACACTTTCTTCTTTCTATTCTTCTTCTGTTCCGAGGCTGGCACAGCTTCTTAGCGCTCAAGATTAATGGCTGCTTCTCACCACTGCTGGATTGTAGGAGCTTTCCTGGATCAACCAGGGACTTTGCGATATCCCTAGGTTCAACAGGATATGCTCCTTTCACTTACTGTCTCTTCAGGATGGTTCGGGTCCACTGGGACCACCCAGCTGCGGGGGTATCAGTGTTTTCCTCAGAGCTCTGAAAAAAGCGTCTTTCCACTGCTGCTCAAGCCCTGCCCTCCACTTCAAAGAATGGAAATAATTTTGTCCAGAATTTCAGTTTGTATGCAGGTTCTATGGAGGAATGTCACTCCCGATTCTATACTGCCTCTTATTCTCCCAAATGACTTCAATGTCACTTTTGTTGCTCTGCCTCATATTGGTGTATCCAAAGTTCCTCATCTTGGTGTACCCAAAGGCCCTCTTGTTTTCGCACCATCTGTAGCCCTCAACCTTTCTTGTGCATTGTGCACATAACTGGGTTTTCAAAATATTGTCCAGAACAAATGAGTCCTAGTTAATTAAGGTTGATTTTCCTTCCTGAAAAACCAAACAGCAATCTGGTATTTTCTTTCACTGTCACATAACTTGAATCATCCCCCCCCCCAACAATGCATGTCTCTCGGGAAGGCAAATCACAACCAAGACGAAGCTCTGGGCATCCTACCTTATCTGTGGTGAGCCTTTTGCTTTCACAGAAGGTACGCAGGAGCTCAGTCACTTTCCTGTGGAAAGAGGTCACATTCAGGGCCTTGGTGGCTCAGGCTGTTAAATGCCTGCACTTAAGATCCAGCTGTCTACAATTACTGTAGGCTCGAATCCCACCAGGCTCAAGGTTGACTCAGCCTTCCATCCTCTCGGGGTAGGTAAATTGAGGACCCAAGATTGTTGGGGGCAATTAGCTGACTTTGTAAAAATGCCACTTAGTAATAAGCAGGCATATACAATGGAATGAAGGCTATTGCTGAGCACACTGGGTTGTATCCCAAAAAATTGTAAGCTGCCCTGAGTCTTCGGGGAAGGGCGGCATATAAATGTAATTAAAAAAAAAATACACTCATCCCAAAAGTGCAACTCTTCATCTCTCTCACAACAATGGATTCTCCAAAATCCAGGACTCTCTGCATCAGAAATGGCAATAATTCTGGATTAGCAACATACCCCCCACCCTCTTCAAAATGGACACCAATGGCAATCCAGATCAATTTAGGAAGAAGGGCTCCAGCAGGGTTACTTCACTCCAGCCAGTTATTGTTCTGCCTGATTCACAAACCCATCAGGTAACCAGGCAGTTGTATGTAGGGCTGCGTAGATGGATAAGGTCTCACTTGGATACGTCTGCGATGTGCATATGGCGTAATTGCACCCAGAGGTCATCGTCCTCATCCAAGAGTACCACCTTTTCTCTGGAGTCACTAATGCCTGTGGATTCATACCTGAAGAAAGGCAACAGAGTAATATTCTGTAAGAAATATATGGTTGCTCTCTAAGTGGGAAGGCACAGAATTCTTTTATAACTCTCTTATTCGTTCTTTATCCCCCACAATAGCTCTCACCGGTAAGTATCGCTCTCAATGTTGAGCAAGTCGTAGGCCATGGCTTGAAAGGTGAGCTCATGAAGAAGTGGTGACACCAGATCATAGCTGCGGTCAACTATCAGAAGCTGTGATCGAGATTTGTCAGGGCCCTGAAAGCAGAAAAAGGGGAAGACAAAAAATAAAATAAAATCCCAACCTTGTGATTTTGGTCTCTGTGTTATGCTGCATCTTTCCCTGCTAAGCAGAGTTCTTAGGCATGGTCTGAAAGTCATCCACAGGACACACCTTGCATCTTAAGAAACGTATGAAACCTGGGCAAGATTGATTTAATCTGTAATCCTATTTGGAAATAAATTTCCTCAACTTCAGACTGCCACAGAGCTGCACTGCTAATTATTTAATGGCCACCCTGCTACAGGCACTAAGGAAGAGTGAAAACAGCTGAGTAGTGCAGACCCAATCTCCCCTTCAAACGTGGTTAACAGATAACAAATAATCAGAGTTGGAAGGGACCTCGTAGGTCATCTAGTCCAGACCCCTGCCCAAGCGGACAAATGGCAGTCCAATCTCTTCTTGAAAGTCTCAAGTGATGGCACTCCCACAACTTCCAAGGGCAAGCTGTTCCATTGGTTGATTGTTCTCACTGTCAGAAAGTTTCTCCTTATTTCCGGGTTAAATCTCTCCTTGTTCAGTTTCCATCCATTATTCCTTGTCTGGCTACAGGCGCTTTAGAAAATAGCTTGACACCTTCCTCTCTGTGGCAGCCCCTCAAATATTAGAAGACTTCTATCATGTCTCCCCATATCTTCTCTTCACTAGACTAGCCATGCCCAGTTCCTGTAACCGTTCTTCATGTTTCAGTCTCCAGTCCCCTAATCATCCTGGTTGCTCTTCTCTGTACTTTTTCTAGAGTCTCAACTTCTTTTTTATAATGTGGTGAACAAAACTGGATGCAGTACTCTAGGTGTGGTCTTACTAAAGCTTTATAGAGTGGTATTAGTCCCTTGATCTTGATTGTATCCCTCTGTACCCCTCTGTGGTTGACTGTGTGCAGCCTTTCTAATCATCTTTGGTAGGGATCCTGGTCAAAAATTTATTATTCAAACAATGCAAACCCCTTTCCAAGCAAAGTAAACAATCCCATAAGTACAATGGACTTATACTCTGCAAGCAACAAAACAGGCAAGCTAGAGGCTGTTAATTCTCTATTGTGCAGATTCTGCTCTAAAGCCATTTGAAACAAGTCATTTAGATTCTACTTGGACATCCCACCATGTCTACAATATCTTTAACTGACCTAATAATGTCTTGAGTTTTGAGGGTAGCTTGGTTGTGATGACTGGGAGAGGATGGCAGGAGAACTCAGTTTTATCTAAATGGCACCAGCTGTTTAACATCCAGTTAAGACATTTACAAAGGCAGCAGCAAGGGCATCTTTGTTACCAAGGCATTTTCAGCATGCACAAGGGCTATTCGAAACAGTTGTAGCACTGTTGGGCCACTCTTTGGTACAATGCAATATATCATTTAGCCTGCAGGTGGTGTGCAAATACACTATGGACATTAATCTTCCTTTCAGTGAGTACAGTAGCCCTCAGATGCAGAAGGTAGGTTAGAACAGCCTTTTTAAACAAACATTCGCTGGTTATGTTGCAACTGCACAATCTCAGAAACCTCAATCACACAGCTACTAGCAGGGGAGAGCTAACAGATACAAGCATTACTGATGCAAAAGATAAATAGCATCCCTTTTTATGCATTCAGGAGTTTAATGACTACTTGATAACTCATAAAAACGCATGCAAGGGCTGTAGAAAATATGTCTTATAAGTAAGTGTCTCAAAATTGCTTGTTATAGATAAATTAACATCACACTACTACCTCTTTCTTAAAGGAAAAAGCAGCATGCTCCCTATTCAATAGCAACACGCTTTCTGTTATGAAGTCATCTTGCCTTGTATGCAGAATTCTGCAGCTGTTGGGTTTTCACACAATAATGTCTTGTGTTTGCTTTTCATTATTTTATCTCTTTTGCCACAAAAACTGATTAAATACAGAGAGATGGAATGTCTGCACTGGGTCCTTTGGTTAGCAGCAGTAAGAACACTCTTCCAACACTCCAAGACCATATTTGATACAGCATTCCTGTTCATTAATAGTTCTTTAAAAACAAAATACAGCCAGTAGAAAGCCTTGCTTAAAGATCATTTGAGGCAAAGAAATTGATTCAAGTAATGACATGGGAAGATCTCAGCCACAGATGGGACAAGTTCCTTCTCCTCCTAATGGCTATGCAATTAGGAAATTCTCCTAACTATTGCCTCCCTCCTGGTTAACATTCTTTATTGCATTTTTATTTTAAGAGGATTTTACACCCATCAACAAAAGTCAGTTTGGCCTTTTCTTTATGCAGCAACTGACATACCACTATGATAAATTACCATGTTGCAGAATTGTTACAAACTTGAGTGAAATCAAGAGTGTTTTTTCCTAGAAACCTTAGGTAGACTATCTTGGTTCTAATCATAATGAATTGATTGATTGTATACTATCACATTGTTGTGAATTCTTAAATAGATTTTCTCCATAACAATCTGTATCTAACCTGATCTTTCAGGTTTTCCATTAGTGCACCCATCACCACATTAACTGAGTCCACCCATCTTGGTCCTTCTTGCCCTCTTCTTCTCTTTTCTTCTACCTCTTCCAGCATTACAGATTTCTTCAGAGCTGGGTCTCATGTCTAGAATATGACGATTTGAGCATGGGCATCTGATTTCATCTGTTCACTAATCTATTTGGGGTTTTTTTTGGTATGTCTATAATATTCCAGAGGTGTTCTCCAACATTAGATTTCAAAATGTGACCACTCTTTCTATCCTGTTTCTTCAAATTCTTAACTTTCCCTTCCATAGAGTGTCAGAAAGAATATCTTCATTGCTCTGCACTAGTCCTGCATTAGTCTGACATCAAAGTCATTTGAGCATCTTTTCTAAGGCCTTCATGATTACTCTACCAAGTTCTAGTCTGCAGTGTATGAAATTCAGGTCTTCAAGGCAATTCATGATACTTGCTTTGAAAATGGTGGATATAGGGTCAAGATGGAAACTGGTTGGCTTTCTTCTTCTTTTGGCTTAACATGGGAACTTGCATATAAACAGTTTCACAGTCACCACCTGGTCATATTATTAAACAACTCCACTTGTTTTTAGCAATAATGTAGTCAATTTGATTTCTATGTATTCCATCTAAAGATGCCCACATAGACAATGTTAGTAAATGAAGAAATAATTGGATTGGCAGTCCCAAAGGTGTTTTTTCAAGAGGCAACTGGACTTTCTTGTTTTTTTTGGTGAAGATGAAGAACTGAAAAAGCTTCTTGGATAAGAAGTGAAATGTCTTTGAAGAAGAAAAACAACAATAAAAAACAAGATTTAAGTCCAGTTGTCTCTTGAAAAAACACCTTTTGGACATCTATAATCTGGATGATTGAGAATCTCCATAGACAATTGGATTGTAAGAAATCAGTAAGACATTCTCCTGTTTCAGTTTGGTTTCTTAAGACATATAGTCCAACTCTATTTTCTTCCTTAATATTTCCAGTTTTGGCATTCCAGTCTCCAATCACAAGCAGCATATATAAACTAAACTTGACCATTAAATTCTGTTTCTACATCAGTTGTTGGAGGACACATTAGGACAAATGTCAAACTAAAAGTCTAACCGATGTTAACTGTCCACAAGTCTAATTGATATATTTGATTGCAGACAAGTACTGTTCTTGTATACCTTTCCTAACTATAAAAGCATTTTTCCAGCCTTGGTTTTCATGTCTTGAATAGTAAACAGCGTGATCATCTGACTCAAAATGTGGAGTTCCAGTCTATCTCCATTCACTGTTGTCCATGATATTATTTTGTAGTAGTTTGACTTTTTCACTGTTGTTGAGCTTTCTCATGTTCTTATGCTTCATGTCCCCACTATAATTCTATCTCTGCAGCTTTGAATTTTCTTTTCCTGTTACAAAATCAGCAACTAGACTTCTTTAATCTAGCCACATCATAAACATCATTAGTACTCCTCAGGTTTTTTTCTTAGTAGTCAGAAAAGTCGTAAGAAAAACAACAGTAAGTTGATGGCCCAGCCTGAACAGCCATCACCCAGCATTATATTGTAGATCATTTTATATTTTTATCCATGCTTTTTTCTTGGATTATCATTGCTTTCTCCTGTGCAGTATGAAACAATGCTTTTGCCATTGTCATTAGAGTGATCATCTGCCTCCAGCAACTTTGTATAGTGTTATAGGTACCTGTTTTCTTTAGCTGGACAACTGGGATTCATTCATGCCTTGGGTAATACTTCAGAGAATATATATTCTTGGCATTCTTTGCTCATCCCATCCCAGAGATATTCCACATTGCCATGGTGAGGCACCTCAGCGGGATGTGGGCATTTCCGTGACTAATCATAAAGATCAACAGTTTATTAGCTAACTAGATGGTATGTGGAAAACCTGGAGGACTTCCCACAACAATTTATTTAGGACTGAAATGCAGCAGTGAGAATTTGTGCAAATAGTGTGCTTCAATCTTGTCTCTAGAGACCATTTTTCTGATTGCTGTCTGATTTCCTGACTTCTTGCTCACCCACATGCCACTTGGAGAAAGTGATGTTGCTGAATAGTAAGTCTGGGAAGCAGAACCATTGTGCACAGATAGTACTATTCCAATTAAATAGATAAAAGAGACTGCAGTCATTTTTCCCTGTGATCTTGGTCCTTAGTGAAGGTCTAAATGTGACTTGGCAAAAACTATCCAGTTGCCAAAGGGCGTCTTGACATGCTTGGCTGGGCATCTCCACTTCCACTTAAATTAAATATGCTGTTTATAATCAAGGATAGTGTTTGGAAGATGAATTCTTCCAACTTTTCATGAGAGACTAGATTCTTCCAACTAGAGACTAGAAAATGGTCCATTTCTAAACCCAACCTGTTCATTCTTAAATCCATCACTAAGTGACACAGCAGTCTTTGCAATCTTGTTCCACCCACTGGCCTGCTCTTTAACATTCTGGGATACTCTGGGACTACTCACCTCTCCCATGGTTGGGTTATCTGCTTTGAAGGCATTTAGCTTCGCCAACACTGCATCAGCCAATAGGCAACAGTCTTCAGAACCACTGCAACCACAAACACATAGTTATTTAGTAACAGGGCTTCTGGCATTCTGGAAGGGAGACCAATGCCTGGACAAAGTAAAGAGTGTCTTGCCTCTTGTATTTCTTGGCCCACTTTCTTATACACATATAGCATAAGAAACTTTGCTTTCAATCCCTGGCAGCAGATGTGTTCAGGGGGCTCAACTGATGAAACAATGTCCCGCACATGATTAAAGCATCAGATCCTGCAGATGAACTGGTATGGCAGCAGACATTCATTAGAAGCAATAGGCCAGTCCCTGTCTGCATCAAGTGAAAGTAGCAGGATGCTTCATTGCATAATGGATAGATGTGGGCGCACCCCAAGATGCTCCACAATTGCACTCCAATGTTGCCAAGTATTACACCCCAATTTGTCCTCATTCTCTTTATATGGTTTTAAACAGAGCATCAGTAGAATATTGGTTTTCCCCTCCCTCTTCCCTTTGTACTAACTTCCTATAGCGAATTGAGGGGTATTCCTTGAGGGTGTCACACAGTGTGGCAATCTGCTCTGCCATCTTCTCTAAGTGGTTGTTTTTATCTTCTCTGCAGTAGGGGCTAAAGAGATGATGGAAACTTTGAGCGCTGTCCAAGGTGTACACCTGAAGAGAAGGAAGGAGGAGAGAAAAATGGGAGGGGGGGGAAATGGGAGCGTTATATTAGTGATCTGTGAGAAAGGCAGTGTAAACTCATACGGTGTTCTTCTGGTAACATTTTTTTCCACAATAGTGGTGCAGTTCCTTAAAAATAATCTGACACAAAGCAGATTCATGGGGGTGGGGTGGGGTTTGACAGTTGCCTCTTCCAGGAACAACTGTCTTGAATTAACCCCATCCTGTATATGTCAGGACACTTATGACCATAGATGTCACCCCTCTAGACACAGTTTCCTCATTTAGAACTTCATGCAATCATACTAGGAACAGAGTTAATGGTTATTTGAAAACTCTGGATTTACAGCACTTCATTAAATGCTGGCAGTTTCTTGGCTCTGAGAACTTTGTAATTAACATTGTGTAATCTGGTTCATCTAATCTTAAAAGAATATTGAATCAAAGTTTTAAGGACTTTCTTGCTTGATGTCTTAAGAGTAATCAAAATGCTGAGTGGGTGCAGGGCAATTTGACAGAAAAAGATAGGAGAAATGAGTGTACAAGCACAGGAGTTTTAAAATATTTTTTTTTAATTCCGCCTTTATTATTTTTATAAATTACTCAAGGCAGTGAAGATACCTAATACTATCTCCTCCTATTTTCCACACAATAACAATCCTCTGGGATGAAATGGACTGAGAGAGAGTGACAGGTCTAAAGTCACCCAGCCAGTTTTCATGCCTAAGGATTAGAACTCATGGTTTTCTATTTTCTAGTGCACTGCCTCAGCCATTAGACCAACCTGGCTCTCAAGCAGGCTAGTTATAAATTCAATAGCTAACTCATAAGGAAGAAAAAAGAAAATCATCCTCTCTAGTCAAATACATGAGAATAAGCTGTGGGCTACCTGACTTATGATAAAGTGAATGTAATAGACACAACTGATCAAGAAGACTGACCAAAAACCCCAAAATATTCTCAACACTTGGATCAAGCAAGTATTTTGCTCAAATTGGAAATTGGGAAGACCACAGATTTTCTTTTAGAACTCCAAGAATTACCCAATGGAATCTCATGTAATATATATAACCATCACCTGTGCCCATTGTATTGATGATTCTTGTCACTTACTAGAATGTAGATCAGGGGTCTTCAAACTTGACAGCTTAAAGATCTGTGGACTTCAACTCCCAGAATTCTTCCTCCAGTCATGTTAGCTCAGGAATTCTGGGAGTTGAAGTCCACAAACTTGCCAAGTTTGAAGACCCTTGATGTAGATTCTCATAATGATCTTACAATATAGTCGATTCTCATAATGCCTATCTAAATTGACACTACAATTCCAAATTCTTATCACTAACCATGCCGATGACAGTTGGAATCCAAAACAATTGGAAGGGACCGGATGTCTACATATAATCTCCATAATTGCACAGGCTCAGTCCTCAAATTCTAAAGGATTCCCCTAAGCAGTCATGTCCGACTCTAGGGGGCAATGCTCATCTCCATTTCTTAGCAGAGGGAGCCAGCATTGTCTGAAGATGGTTTCATGGTCATATGGCCAACATGACATCACACTGCAGAGCATGCAGCAAAAATGGAACAGTTACAGTTACCTTCCCACAGAAGTGGTATCTATTTATCTACTTGCATTTTCATGCTTTCGAACTGCTAAGTGGGCAGGAGCTGTGGCAAGTACGGGAACTTGACCCATCACGCAGTGTTCAGGTCTTGAACCCAGGTTGTCAGCTTTTCAGCTGACAAGCTTGGCTTCTTAGCCACTGAGCCACTGTGCCACACACCCCCTTTAAGTTCTACAGACCCTTAAAAGAAGTTCTGCTTCTTTTCTTCTGCAAGGATTTTAGTGGCTAGTAGCTTGATATAGTTATTTATATTAAAAGTGAAATCTCTCGAAGTGTTAATTCATGTATCCTTACAACCTTGAGCCTATAGTGAAAATTAGAGGTCCCTGATCTGTTCCCTTTTTTTCCTCACCTGTGATTCATAAGGAAGGAAGGCAACATTGATCTCCTTGAGTGTCTTGATTGCTTTTGTGATCCGGGACTTGCTAAGCTCATTAAAGAGATCATCTGGGCAGGCTGAAAGATAAGGGTGGGAGTTAATGTTCATCATCCTCCAGATGTACCATTTGTTTTACTGAACGTTTTTTATAGTTATAGGTCAATCCCAGAAACACTTAAGTACACTTAAAATTTCATCATAAGTGCCTCAGAATAGAAATTTACTTTTGAGCCCTCTTGGTCAGATTCTTCTCTGGGGTCTAGCACAATTCATATTCTCAGTGAAATGGGTTCATGAACCACACTAGGACATAATTTTTTTGTCTGTTTGGATGTAATGTGTTAGATGAATCTAGCTATTATGGTGTGTAAAATATGGTTTACCTCTCAACAGAATTAATTAATAAAATAATTTATTCATCAAATCATGGTTAAACAAACCATGGCTTAACATGAATTGTACAATTTTGGCCAAAAATGAATGAATTAAATAGATAAAATGCATCAATCTAGTCACTATGGATTAGAGAGCCAGTTTGGGGTAGTAGTTAAAGCATCAGGTAGAAACTGGGAGACTGAATTCTAGTTCCGCCTTGAGCATAAAGCCAACTGGGTAAACTTGGACCATTCACTTTCTCTCAGACCTAGGATGGAGGGAAGGGCAAACGTCTGAAAAACCTCATAAAGAAAACTGCAGGGACTTGTCCAGGCAGCCTCTGACTATCGGGCATGATTAAATGGAAGAAAAAAAAATTCCTAGGACCAGCAGCCATACAGTTCTGCTATTGCATCTCAAGCAAGTGCATAAAAGCTCTTTGATTCATAGCAAAAATATAATATATTACAACACTTAGATTCAGTTGCTTTTGCCTCCTAGAATATTCTTCACTAACCCAGCTCCCAATAAATATTATATCCCAGGATCCCCCAATCTAGAAGACACCAAGTTAGTCCTTCACATCTTGTTTGCCTGAGAACATTCCTTGAACTTACTGTCTGTGAAGAAGACGTGGGCAGCCTTGTATGTGAATGTGGGAGTGCTTTTAAAGTCATTTATCAGAGCACGGACAGACTGCAAATGGAGAACAGGCTGTTAGCAGCAGTTGTACAAATCCTAAACATTTTCTACTAACTCCCACATCTTGACCCTCCAGTTATACCAACCAGTTTAATCATAGTGATCTCTGGGTGAATAATATTCCCCCTGAGGCTTCAGAAAAATCGAAAGCATTTGCCTTTGTTCTTCTTACCTTTTTTTTCCTTCCCAAGGACTTGGCAGAAAGCTCTAATTACTAGGCTTGGTATCTGCAGAAATTTCACAGATCTATCTTTAAGGAGGCATTTATCAATGTATTAACTGCCCAAATAGGCCATGGACCTACCGTCTCAATGGGGCTGATCAGATAGATGGCTTCCAGACTGGGAAGGGGCTCTCGGCGCTTATTTATATCTTCAATAACTGAAGAAAGTAAAATGTGTATTAGATGTCTGGATGGAAGGACAAAGAACTGGGCAATAATTACTAGGGTATGGAAGGAGGAAAAACAATAGTAAAAGGATATACATATCTGATTCTGACAACATCAAAAGAAGCTGACTGCAGACTGATCTAAAGAAACCAGGGGCCAACTGTGCCTGGATGGACACACTGGGTTGGGGAACTGAGGCAAAGAATTGTACCACAAAAGATAGAAGCCTTCCCAGCTCTAATGAAGGCCTCTCCTGATAGGATCAACTATAGACAGTATATTGTGCCACTCACTTGTGATTCCTTCAGCCAGAAGATCTGACATCTTAAAGCAGGAGGAAAGGATGCGGGTGCTGGAATGATCCATAATGAGGACCTTCAGGGACAGAGAGGGGGCAAATATTACATATAAAGAAACAATTTTTAAAGTTGAGCAAAGGTATAATTAATTATTTATGTCACAAAAAGGCATGGAACAATAAATAGCTACACTCATGTTCCCAAGCACTTCCTTCTGTAGAAATTATAAAACCAGGGAATTCTATTCTATTCAGTTCTATATTGGTCTTCTGACTTTTTATTGTTACTCCCAAACTTGTAGATAACTGAAATATGCTGACATCCATATCCATATTTTTGCACTCCCCCACAAAGTCCTATTTCAAAATAAGCCTGGAGGTTTTTAGTTTAGGGATCTGACCTTCTTTCTAAGGCATTTTTATCATTATGAATGGTTGGATTGCAATGCCATTTTGCTAGTAAAGGGGTATGTAAGTCAGCATTTAGTAGTCCAGTTCTGAGACTACTATAGAGAAGAGTTAGGCATTTAAAACATTTTTACTTGCATTGGAGAGAGTCCTTTAAAATCCATTATCTCATCAATGTAGCTTCCCTGAAGAAGGGAAGATAAAGGATATGTATGTATGTATGTATGTATGATGTAAATATGTACATATGTACACACACATAAAACTTAAAAATCATATATATGTATATGTGTATGTGTATGTGTGTATTCCCTGTATAAGCCTTTGCACGTGATCTTTGGTGACAATGTGGTGCCAGGCTGCAATAATGGATTCAATCAACTCCTGCTTGGTCTTCAGATGCTTCTTGCTTATTTTGTAACCAATCTTGGCCCACAAGTTCTCAATTGGGTTCAAATCCGGGCTCTGAGCTGGCCAATCCAGGAGTCGAACACCATGCTTCTTCATCCACTGCTGGATGGACTTGGCTCGATGGCAAGGAGCGTTGTCATCCTGGAAGTAAAAGTCCTTCCCTACAAGTTGCTGAGCTGAAGGAAGCATGGTCTTTTCCAGGACTTCAACATACTGCTTGGAATTCATGATTCCCTGCACAATTTGTATCCGACCAATACCAGAAGCAGCGATACAGCCCCAGATCATCATGTGCAATGAATGCTTCACAGATAGATTCAGGCAGTACGGCCTAAATTCTTCAGCTGGAAATCTTCTGACATACTTATTGCACTGATTCCCAGTCAAGTAGAAATTCCTCTCATCGCTGAAGATGACCTTGGCCCACTCTTCATTGGTCCACTTGGCATACTGTACAGTCTATGCCAAAGCGATGCTGCCTGGTGATAAGCAATAAGGGCTGGCCAATTTCATATTAGTAACCATGTTTGGTTACCTAAACAGTCCTTTTCAGGGCCACAAACAATAAAAATGTTAACAAAACACTAGCATCGGCCTTAGTAATTGCAACACGTATGCCACTGGGTATGCATCAGTTAATCTGTTTTCATAGTCATTGTAAGCATGCATTGTAAGCATGCAAGAAAATTCACAATCCCCATCCAAATAGCACCAAATTGCAAAAAGTTTATGCTTTTCACTTAAAAACCACCAGTATTTATTTAAATATAAATATTTGCATAGCAGTTAGCATAAAATATCATAAAATCAATGGCCTATCCAAAAAATGTCATAAACCATAAACCGTAAAGCATGCAGGACTTTTTCACACAGTTATATTGTGGGTATGTAGCTTAAAGGGGCAACTATGTTTCAGAATATTCTGAGATGGAGAATACTTACTAACTTGACACCAAATTGTAGGATAGATATGAGATAATCAGCATAGCCATGAAACACACTTGCAAACCCAGTAGAGCAGAACTAATTTAAAAACATCTTTGTCTGTCTCAGTTAGTAATTTCATGGCTCACTTGCTACCTTGCTGCATCAGGAAAAGATATGAGAAGCGTGAAGAACCTTAGGTGTCACAGTGGAAGATACAGCAGGTCTACTGAATACAAAGCCCATTGTTTACTGTATGATAAATTAACTGCATCAGAGATTTTTTTTAAACACACAAACAGAAAGTCCAGTGCAGATGCATACAATTTAGATTAGTAAACTGATCAGACAACTTTAACTCATCCAAGACACAAAGGTGTACTAACCTTCCATTCTCCTTCCTTTTTCATGCTGTGTATAACATCATTCAGGATCTCTGAAAAGTGAAGGTCAATTAAGTTAGAATGAAGGCTTTTTTTGCCATGAGAACCATTAGCTGAGTCCTATGTCAGATAAATAATTTTATCACCCCAGTATAGCTTTTTGTCACAATAAGATTGTTCTTGACATTGATACAAGCCAAAATGTAGGACTTTGAGTAAAATCACAAAACACACACAGCAGATGTTTTTGCATGGGTTTTAGAGCAGGAGCGTGAAGCAGCAGCAAGTGTTCAGATTTCTGACATACAGCAGCATCTCTGAGGTGAATCTCAAACTCTCTGGAATCAACTATTTAAAAGACCATTCCCACAACAACCTGGACAGCACCTCACCTCATCTGTTGACCTGGTCTTCAAGATCTTCAGAAGCTTTCCCCTACTGTGAGAAATAAGAGGGTAGCTATTTGAGAGGAATGCCCCATGATAGGACCCTGGTTGAGGAATCCTCTCAGGTTACCCTGAGGAATTTTATACAGGTGACAGAAATATTATTCCATGGCAACATTTTGCTATTTACAGGCAAGAACATGCTGTTACAAGCCTATTGTCATCATGAGACAAAATGACCATTAGTAGTCCTAGTAGTTCTGTTTTTAAAGATTTTTGGAGGCTGTTATTAAATGTTTTAGATATTATAATAAAATACTATATATTTTAGAATGCCCTCCTAAGAAAGGTTTATCTTATAGTTATAGTCTTTTCACTATTCAGTGAAGGTTTTTTGTTTTACCTTAGGTTTATAAGTCTGAAAGCTTTTCAGTGCATGTAAAATCTTGCATTTGTGGCTCTCTCTGCTGGAGGTTCTAACTTTAGATATTTTGCTACATACAGTATTTTAGGTGTTCAACTGGTACTGTGGACGCTGCATTGGATTCTATTTGTAAAGAGCAGACTGTGTACATTGTATATAAACACAATGTTAGAAGCCTGATTCCACCTCCCCCTGCAAAGTGAGGAACATGGGCAGGTCCTTTTTAATACTGCTGCCTTGTCTGTGCAACAATGCTTGGCTAACATTTTTCCAATGCTGGATTCATCTTATTTGGATGCTTGGTTGAATTTTCCCTGAAGTCAGTTTGAAGACTATGTTAGAAAAACATCATTTAATAATTAAGCTGTTAATTTGAATTTAGACTATATTATGTGTGACTTTTAAAATATTTTGCTGAAAAAAGTGAGATAAACATGGTTGTAAATAAACAGGATGCTGCATTACAATGATATGGAGGGTAAGCAGCATTCAATAATGCATTTTCTGTACCTCCATGTTAATTTGACCAAATACTAAAACCAGAAGGATTACTGGCAGTGACCCAAGGAATCACAATATTGCTTATTATAATATTGTATTTTCAAGATGGCAAAAATAGCAAATATTAATAAGAATCTAGAAGCTTTTAATCAGTCTTTCAGATTTGTTGAAATTATAACTTCCAGATTCCCCCTTCTCTGGCATCAGCAAACAGGGCACTGACTTGTCCCAAATGACAGGGAAGTATGATCTGAATATTGCTTCTCCTGCAGAAAAAAAATTGAGCATCAGCTCCCTGTTGATTGTACATTTGCTCAGAGAGAGGATCCTTAAAGCTCATTTTCCCCTAATCAACACACCAATCTTTCCATGAAAAGAAACAAGAGCCAAGAATTCTATTTTTAAAACTCATTCTGATCTCTAATTGACAAATGGCAGATGTTTCCCATGGATTAATTATAGAAAGATGTTCCTACAACAGTAACTATATGACAGCTTGAAACAATCTCTTGAGCTGTATTCTAAATACCTGATAATTATCTTAAAATTCAAACAGAAAATTGAGCTAGTGGTTAGGAATAAGTTGTCCTTCTTTACTAAAAATACTGAATATATTTATAAAGTGCCTGAGTTTATGAATCCAAATGAAATTTGATGGAATTAATCTTCAGAAAGCAGCTCGATAGTAGTGGTGGTTTTTTCTGGGGTTTTTCATTATCTAAATTAATCACACAGGTTAATTAAATCTACCAGGCACTTAAAGTGCATAAATATTCAGATTGCACCAGATGTTTGCCTGTCTGCCTCTCTCTCTTACACACACTTACTTCTAACAGGACAGATAGAAATTTTAAAGAAAAGAACTGATAAAACTGGTTTGGTAAATTGGAACAACAACCAGAGAATGTAAAACAAGCTCTAAAAAGTGGTTGCAACAAGATAAACTGAAGGATTTCAGTGCCTGACCTCTGACTGAGTACAGCGGGCTCCATATGACATTTTCCAATGCAAAACAGCTACTTGCAGAAAATCTTCAGATTAAAAAAACAAACTAAAGCATGAATTTTCATAAATGTGTACCTGTAGTACATAGGAAGTAACATAGTGAACCTGGAACAAAGAAGCCTGGGTTGATTTATTTAACAAAAGATAAAAATAATTTATCTAGCTGGTGACTATATAAAGCAAAAGATAAAATGCTTTCATCAGATGCTTAAGTTATCATAAGGCTGTGTACTGTCTTAGGCATAAATCCATTGATTGACTGCCAATCAATGGTGGGAAAGATTTCATGACTAGAATACAGTTCAGCACAGTCCTTGATTTATGACCAGGCATTTTATGACTGCTTTCCAGTTCCAATTATGGTCTGAAGTTGAGGATTGCCTGTACTGGAAGGATATAATTTATTCAAAAGAAACAGGCTCAACAAATTGAGAGCTGGAGCTTCATTATATGTAGAGAATGAAAGGATGAAAACCCCATTGAAAGTGCCTGGGTGGATATTAAGAAGAAACAAACAAAAGTGACATTATTGGTATGGGCTTCAGGACACTCAACCAAACAGAAGATACAGACAAAAGTATTCCCAAATGAGATAACCAAGGTATCTAAGGAAAGGCATCACTTTGAGAGTAGGGGAATTCAACTGCCCTGACATCAACTGGGAATCAAACTTTGTGGCAACTGAGAGACTCCTGCAAGGATTGAGTAGAGCAGTGTTTCTCAGCCTCAGGCCCCTTAAGATGGGTGAACTTCAATGCCCAGAATTCCCCAGCCAGCATGCACTGGCTGTGGCATTCTGGGAGCTGAAGTCCACCCATTTTAAAAGGGCTAAGGTTGGGAAACACTGGAGTAGAGCAAGGTTGCAGCCACTTCAATAGAATATGAATGTGCATTAACTTTCTGAGGTTGAAATTTTTTCTATGTTTTATAGTTTTTATTGTTGTTCCATAAGCTCAAAGTTCAAAAGGACCAACTAGAAGATCAACTATATTGGGCTTATTACTAACAGAGAAGAAGTGGAAATGGTAGGATCCTTGGAAGGCACTATAGATTTCAACAAAACTGAGTTCAACAAGTTAAAAAGAAAAAGTAGAAAGGTTGAACATCCTAAAGGGAAAAACTGTTCAGGTGAGTTGGGAAATTTTGAAAAACAAAATGATTAAGACTCAAATACAAACAATACCAAACCAGTTGGTGAGGGTTGGAATGATGAAGGGAGATACCTGATGAGACCCGTGTGGTTACAGCAAGACCTCTTTGATGGACCAAAAAAACAAGAGGGACAAGTTAAGAAAATGGATAAAGGGCATATTACAGCAGCAGAATATCAGGAAATGATTTTAAATCTGCAAGAATGGGGTCAGGAAGGCTAAGTTGATCATGAGCTAAAGCATGCTAGGAATGCAAAAAGTAATAAAAAGGGTTCTTTGGACACAATAGCAGCTAGTACACCTTAAGAATTAAGCAAGGCCTACCTATACCAAGTTCCTTTAGCTACCCTTCGTTGAATTTCCCCTCCAAGCTCCTTACCATCTTTTTCTTGTCCGACATATAACCAAAGAACTCTTTTTATTACTTTTTGCATCGAAAATCTTTCTTGCTCCCTGCCTCCTTTGAATACCTGCTGGCTTTCCCATTTGCTGGGTATGTGGGAAGCTTGCAGGGAGAAAGTCGGTTTCTACATTGGCAAGTTGCAAGTCAATCTACAGTACCAGAAATTGGAAGAGCGGGGAAACACTATTAAAATTCATGAATAAGCATCACAGGTAGTTATTGATATATGACCATTTGTTTAGTGCCCGTTCAAAGTTAGGACAGCACTGAAAAAAGTGACTTATGACTACTCCTCGCACTTACGATCGTTGTGGTGTCTCAGTGGCCATGTGATCAAAATTTGGGCACTTGGCAACTGGCATGTGTTTATGATAGTTCCAGCATTTTGGAGTCATTTTGGAGTCAATTGTGATCTCAGCCAGCTTCTGACAGACAAAGTCAAAAGGGAAGCTGGATTTATTTAACCGTGGTAAATAAGGTTGTAAAATTAGGCGTAATTCACTTAATGACCACCTTGCTTAGCAGTGGAATTTCTGCTCCCAGTTGTGGTGGTAAGTTAAGGACCATCTATACATATTGCTACTTCCTAAAGTGACACTCTGACTCTTTTACATGTGAGTGGAAAGATTTTGTAAAACTCCTCAAAACATATTATCAGTCTATTCATTGCTACTACCATATAGTTCTAGATCACTCAGATCTCAGGTCTGGCAACTCTAGAGGTATAGGATCCCTGGCTAGGTATAGTTATTTTCTAAAACAAACATTCCACTCAAGAGTGTGGCCTACTTGCTAGTCTTTCTTGCTGGACAGGCTCTGACATAATCTTGGACGTGGAATCTACATCTGCATGAAAGACAGTTACATGCCCTGGGCTACCTACAAAGTGAGGTCACCATGCTCTTGCTTTCTGTGGAGAAAAAAACCAGGTTGTCTGTAAAACAGAGAGAGAGGACAGAATTCAGACTGAGAAAATGGAGGCCTTCTCCATTTCCCCAGCAGCCTTCAAAATAATTGACTAGACTCTTCTAGACTGAAACAGAAGGAAATCTGTTTCAGAAAAAGCAGCTTTCTTTAAAAGGATAGGCAAAAAAACCCATTTAGTTAGAAATATTGTATAAAATTTCTTTCTCTGTGTTTTTTAAGTCCACTGTAAAGTGTCTGGTGATTATTACCTCAACTACAGTATTTGCTTTTTGTATATGCTCAATAAATTGTGCTCTTTTAACCAGCTTCGAATCTTTTTTACAGGAAAGTTCCTCTAAATTAGAAACAAACCAATATTATTGGGTGTCGGTCCTGAATATTATGTTCACCATTGTAATATTCTATGGGAGATATTCATTGTAATATTCATATTCTATGGGAGATCCTTTGAGGTCATGAATTGTAATTTAAATAAGCATGTTTTACCCTGTGTGCCAGTGAATATTTTACCTAGATATTTTCTAATTTTTTCTTTAAATAAAAATTAATTCTGTATATACCTTGTGACTTTGATTCATCTCCCAAAGGGGAGGTATGTTTTTCCTAGCCATATGCCTCAACACTATGGATTTTTATTTTATCATATTTTTTCCTCCTACTTATCAATAATATGTACAGGCTGTTGGGGCCTATAGGATTAAGGAACCGTAAAGGCATCCCCTTGGAAGATAGATGATAGGAACCATTCTACCGAACTACTGCACCCAAGAATGTGGTTCTAGGATGTGTAAACTGAGAGGGATTCTGTGAGAGAAGACTGAAATTACCCATTTTTCACACTACAAGCTTAGCCCCTGTCAGCCTATAAAATAGACCAGACACTAAGAAACAGACACCTGTGGACCTAAAGCTATTATTAGAATAGCTATAGTAACAGAAACCTGCAAGTCTGAATGTGCTTGTTTATCTTCATGTGAATTAGGATGGTGCTATATGAAGGCCATCCTAATGTGTAAAAGTTTGTGTAAATTTTTTTTGGTATGGGCTCAAGCCTTGTCTATCTGACCATTGCCTTGGAAATCAATCTTCTCTGTGTTCATCAAGGCCATTTTCTGTACCCTTTATAACTGCCTCAAAACAATGTATTATTTCTGTTCTGATGTGGAATCCAGTTTGTTATAGTGCTTCTAAAATTGACATAAGGTTCTCAATTTCTATCATATTCACATTCCCTTCCATCAAAGCAATTATATACAAACAAAGAAGTTGAACTAAAGAAAAAAAAGGGAGGAATGCAAATTTGAATAAAATATAATAAAATTAAACACAATAAAAATACAAATGAAATTTTGAAAAATTGTTTAAAAAGAAAATAGATGTAATGGTTATACTGAGTACTGTTTGAAGGAACAGTAAAGTAAAACCAAATGGGAAATATCTAAGATGCATTATGAAGGCATATTAAAATAGTATTCCCATGGAGTTTTCAACAAGGTAGATGACAAACTATTGAATTATTTTTCTATCACCTGATCTCTTAATTCAGTATATAAGTGCTCTCATCTTCCCAGGCTCATTTGCTTCTGTCCTTAAGAAGTTCTCTAGCAGGAAATGATTCACACCTATCCATTCACACCTATCCATTCACTCTTGTACAGCCATCCCCTTGAACATTACAACTGATAAAAGCTCTTGAAAAACTTTTATATAATTTCATTTAATGAAAAAAAAATCATTTGGAACCAATTTGAGTTATCAGGCAGGCAATGTAGTATCAAGTCTGGTTTCCATATTTGGCAAAACAGATAGCCTTCCATTTTATGTTATTTCCTATAATCATAGCCTGCATTTCCTTAAGAAGTCCAAAGTAATGTACATGGAAATCTCTGACTTTTGACCTGCATCACATAGCCATATGAGGATGGGTTTGGCTAAAACAAAAGTTCCGACTGTGAATAGCTTCAGGATCAGATGGGGACTGAAACTAAGATTCTTCATTGAAGTGCAATCATGAAAATATACTGGATTTGCAACTTTCACTATTTCTTTTAAATTAACAGGTAAAAAACATTTATCAGTTCTAACTTAAAAAATAATTTAAGCATTCTAAGCACCTGAAAATATTCACTATTAAATCTTCCAGCTTAATATTCACTAACATTGCATTTTACAACCTCTTTGTACTATTGTTAACTTGCAAAGATATTAGCAAACAAGCACAAATCCCCAAGGCCCTGGCCAGAAAACACATGGAAAACACATTAAAAAATTAAAATATACAAAAATTAAGGCTTAGCTTATCTGTGGGTAGTGCATTTTTCATGATATTTTAGTTAAAAATTTGAGGGTTGGTTCACCTATGGATGGAATTCTAGACAAGTTTATATGGTAATAAATGTGTGGCACAGTGGTAAAGAGGTAAAGACACTTGGCTCCCACTCAGAAGGTTGGAAGTTCAATCCTAGGCAGGGACAGATGTTTCTCTATCAGAGCATAAAGAGAAAATATCTGCTGTGAACTCTGCATAGGGGTCAGTAACTGCATCTGGCCAGTAAACACTCAGTTCCATTCAGTCACCCAGACTCCGACCTAACACAAGAGATCCCAGGGTCATAAAAAGAAAAAAAATCTAAGGTAATAAATGATCAAGTTACCACTTCCCAAATGCTAATTCTGGATTGATGATTGGATCAGCTCCAATACAAAGAAGGGAAAGAACCTTTCCTCTGAATCAGACAGCAAAATGCCTTGGGATCCTCGTCTTCATCCTCTTCATTTATCTCTGCTTTGCTGACTTCCTATTTTAATTCTGGAGCCAATATGTGGGTTCAAGTCCCATCAAACAGGTATAACTGGTAATACTTTAATTCCTTATTAAAAAGACATCAGCCACCACTCTGGCTTTAGGGTTAGAATTAGGGTTAGGTTAGGCTCCATCTTTGTCCTATATTTTACTTATAGGAATAGGAAACAAGGAACTCAGTTTTTTCACATTTAAGGGCAGCTTCTCACTGTACACAGCCGGATTGTGGCTATCATAATGTACAAATATATTTTGGCTAGAAAGCAAGTAAGTCACAAGTCTTTCACAAACATTTTGAGTGCCTATGACTTTTATAAATAGATAGAAAAGCATTTTGTTTTTTAGGCTAAAAATACTAGTTCAAAATGTTCAACAATGATGAACATTTTGTTATAGGAACAAGTTGTACTACGACTTGAACTCGTTTGTTTCTTTTTCATTCCCTTAACTTGAGCTATAATGGGATTGGAAACTCTTTTCTCCAACTTTCCATTAGTCCCAATTTAGCATTTCACATGAATTCTAAAGGATTGTTAAATTTGTTGAAAAAAAAGAAGCCATCTTCCTATCTTGGAATATGAATCTGGGTCACATAATTTGACTAAAGTTGAGTTAACTTTGCCTAAGACTAGGACAGGGGAAACCCGAGCCACAGAAGCCCACTGGGTGATTTGGGTTTTCTCCCCCTCTTTTTCTCTCCAGCTGAACCTACCTCACAGGATGGTGGAGGTGAAATTGGGGAAGGGAGTTCTATGTTCACCACTATAAGCTCCTGGAGGAAAGGACCTCTAGGAAATCTATCAAATAAATCAATAAATGAAAAACTAAGTTATCAAATGGACATAAAAGCACTTGATTTTCACCCCACAGCTATGCTATGTCGAAGAAGAAAAAGACAACCTCACCAGAGTTGATTCCTATAATCACACAACAGTTTAGGTGTATTTCTTTGGTCCCCTTTCTCTACACACACTCTTAGATGCTTATCTAATGTATAAACTGGGAGATAAAATTTGCTTAGCATATCTCATTGATTTTCCCATTGAAATGGTATATCCTGAAATGTAGTCTTTAGCCAAATATAAATTGTGTGAAGCATATCAGTTGTCTTATTATGTTGTGGGAATTATAGTAAGTAAATCATGCTATAGGATAGGGTCATTTTACCCAGGCATGCTGGGAGTGGAATCAGAGCAGAAACTAAATTTGAATTGATTTTATTTGCAACATTGATATAGTTAATAGACAATTAGTTTCTAATAATATATTTTGTTATGTATGCAGGTTTAAAGTCATTGGTTTAGTTTGAACTGTTCTTGTAAAATGTAAGAAATGATTGGTTTAAAAAGTGCGGGAAAACCCTGCACTCTGATTGGCTGGCAACTGCGGCTGGTGGCTATAAGTAGCAGCCGCAGCCCAGCCAAAGTGGGTTCGTTCTGAGCTGTAGTCACTAATAAACAAAGAGCTTGAAGCATTCCGCGTCTGTCTCTTCATGCAAACTTAACATATTTAATTGTTTTTCACTTCTATCACATTAAAAATTACAATTTCTTAACAATATTTGAAGGGCTCTGGGACTAAATCCTGCATGCAGCTTTAGGGCTTTAGGCTGTACATCTTTACAGTTTGTTACATCAATACAGGTAAAGGTCATTTAGATTAGATATTTTT
Organism: Naja naja; assembly: GCA_009733165.1. Lineage (NCBI taxonomy): Eukaryota > Metazoa > Chordata > Lepidosauria > Squamata > Elapidae > Naja > Naja naja. The sequence goes on along the minus strand of CM019149.1, from coordinate 123,322,165 downwards.
AGAATGTTTTTATTTTGCCTTTAACATTTTTAGAAACAACTCAAGATGGTGAACATACCTAATATTTCTTCCTCCTATTTTTCTTGCAACAATGACCATATGATGTGAGTTGGACAGAGAGAGAATAAATAGCCCCAAGTTACCCAGCCAGCTTTCATGCCTAAGGTCAAACTAGAACTCAGTTTCCTGGTTACTAGCTTGGTGCCTTTATTTTTTATTTATTTGTCAAATTTCTATACCCCAAACCATCATATTTGCATGCCTCTGGGCAGTGTAGAGAAGAAGGCTGACTTCACTACACTGTACCAAACAACAGCTAAAATTTTCAACCAGGTGCAAATGGATATGTGTATCTTTACTCAACCTTGAACATGGTGCTACCAAGAACAGAATGGAATATATATCAAGTAACAGTGTGTGACTTCTGAACTAATTATTTCTGCTCAGTCTGATAAAGATAAGTTTTTTCCCATATTCACAGACATCCTTTGAACAAACAGGTCTACACTTTAATGGTAATGAAAAGGAGAATAAGTGACAGCCCTGAATTCAGGTTTTCATTTACAAAGGAAGATAAGGCAATTACAAGCAAACAAGGGACACGTACTCTTCAGTTTGTGGGTGTTTTATGTCCCACCCTTCCTTTCTGTGGTCTAGAATTAAAATAAAGCTCTAGAAGAATGAAGGCTTAGCAAACATTAATTGGAGACATTATTCTCACAAACTTTCCAAATTAGGAAATTCAAAGAACCAGAGCAAACAAGTTTTAAGTTTTAAAGACTAGAAAATGAAATTTAGAAAGCAGAGATCATTTATTGTATTTTAAGGGAAAGTGATAAGTTACTAAAATAGTTATACTGGTTATGAAGGGGGAGATAATTTATATATTTTTCTTTTTCTTTACTATATTCTTTTCTTTCTGCACATTTTTCTTTCTTTTCTGCATTTATTCTGTCATTCCTTTTTACTTTGTATTTGTTATCTTTTAAGTCAAATATTCAATAAGATTACAAAAAATGCTACAATATTTACTTCAAGGCATAAATTCCTCCAATAATTTTTTAAAATTAATCTGCTCATATATAGATAAAACATGCAGAATATTTTCAGGCATAATGTCTGGAACAGAATATTAGTGGGTTATTTTCCTTCTCTGTATTCAACTTGTGGTTGAAGGGAAATTATGCCAATATCCTGTAATTTTAGTGAATTTTTTTCCCAATCAAATGATGATAGGTAGATGAACCAAAGTGTGAAGAAAACCAATATGTTTACTAATATGTTATGTACTTAACAACACAAGTCATAGGAATCAAATCATGATGCACGAAAAGGAAAAAATATATTCTAAAAGTATATGAGACATATTCCTTTTGAAGACCTGAAATATGAAAATAATGCTTATTGTGCCTGATAATTGCTGAAAAGATTTATTTACAAGAGATTAACAAGATTTCAGTCTTGTTTAAAATATCTTCAGTTTTGTGCAAAACAATATAAACAAACAATACAATTGTGCTTGTATCATTAGATTTTAGTTTGGGGTGTATCCTAAATCCGCAACAAAATTGGAATATTACTCTTTTGCTAACTGAAGATCCTGATCTGTAAAATGGCCATTAACTGTAGAATAATGCTGAAAGGGAAAAGTTATTTTGGATTGTAAAATACTAGCAATTAAAATCCAACTCTTTATGATACATGAGGCAGAATATTTATTTATTCTTAAGTCTAGCATAACAGCAACGTACTAGCCTTTCTGTCTCAAAAACAAATGCCTAAATTTTCAGGGTATGCAAATAATAATAATAATAATAATAATAATAATAATAATAATAGGTACCATGTCTAAGAATTTTGCAAAATACATCAAGAAGTTGCAGCTTCCTGCTGTAGTGCCAGCCAGCAGAGCTGCAAAAGACTCGGAGCAACATACATTTTAAGAAGATACTTGGTTGATACCTAGGATGCTGGCAGCAACCCATCAGAGCCAGTCAATGATATGTGTGATACATTTTTAAATGTTCAGTTGACTGAGTTTCATGTTTAATGTATAAAAGATATAATAATAATAATGTTATATTTTCTATCAGACATGTTACACTTACAATAAACACACCAAATAGCTATATAATATATCGTATGGCCATAGAGTATAATCTTTTTTTATCTGTAGAAATTAAATTTGATTTCCTTTTTCTTGTTCTTTGGGGATCAACTAATAGAAAGTTAACTAGAGTACTAAAATTCAAAAACTCTGGAGTGCAAGCATTACTTTGAATACTAGGAATTAAATAACATTTTGACATTTTACTCCTTTACCCCAGCCTTTATTTCTATGATTGGTTGGATATATTATGGTGATGGAGGGGAAGCCATTTTGTTTCAACTATACTAGAAGTGAGGTGTCATGAATCCTCATTAAAATGAGATCAGCCAGTAGAACTAGATAGAACACATTAATGAGCAACAAAACATGAATAATTATTTAACAGTAATCAACTACAATGATTAATTCTACAATGATTAATTAATCCTAGGCTGTTCCTTTCCTATGTGTTGGAATGACAATTTCAAAAATTATATATTTCATCAGTATATTTGGGAAACATCAGGTTGGTTTAAACAGTACTTTTCCTAGTTCAAATAAGGAAACAGCAAAACTACTGAAACCATTATTAGGTTTCGGGATTTATTGCAGGGCAAGAAGTACGGGTCTTATCAGGAAGATAGAAATCAAGAGGTTTTAGGGCTTGAAGCTACACTAGTGTAGGCAGGTGCTAAATAACATTATAAGGCAACAAAGACGTATAAGTTTTAAGGGCATTTATTTTAAGTAACTAAGAAAGGTTCAAAGCTGTACATGCTGCTGATAGTGGCCTACTACACTTGCAGTTGTAGGCCATTATCAGTGATAGATTGAAGTTAAATATTTTACTGTGAAGAAATGAATTTCTAAGCACAAAGGCATGTTTATAAGCTTATGAAGATACAGAACCAGTTTGGTCTAGTCTAGTGGTCAAGGCACCAAGCTAGAAAGCAGTAGTCCTGTCTTAGCTATGAAAGCCAGCTGGGTGACTTTGGGTCACTTCCTCTCTCTAAGCCCAATCCTTTACCTCACAAGGTTGTTGTTGTGGGGGAAATAAGAGAGAGGTTTTACTTTACTTGGAAGAGAATACTTAGAATTCAAGCGTCCACTTTTAAACCTGAGTTGGAAGAAGGTATTCAAAGTCCCATTTTAAAATTACCATTTGTCAAACAAATCACAATGCCCTAGTTCAAATATGTTAGCTATGAGTAGTGGTTCCCCAAACACGCTAAGTGGATAAAAACTATATCATTGCTTAATGTTGCTCATGACACAAATTTACTGAGGAAGAAAACATGTGAATTTTTGACTGCTCTTTCCTCAAACATTATGTTGCTGTACTTTTTAATAAAACTTTAGCATCTGGTAGTTTAAGGAGAATGCAAACTAAACTAAACTAAATTTGGATTTACCACAGAGTGTAGAGGATAAATTACACTGACATAAAGGCAAGGGTGTTTGATTTAGGACAGGGGGTTAAAAACAGCATGATACCCTAAAAATATGACAGCAATGATATCTGGTGCTACTTCTCTGGGAAAAAAAGGACACATTAAGAAAAAAAATTAAGGCTTTATAAGGAGGGGACTCTTCTCTATGATTAGTGATTGCAAATATGTTGACGGTTTAGTTAAGACAGAATAAATTGTTATGCGTGGAGGTGAAGAATTTAAGAAGCAAGCAGCAGGAAGAACGAAGAAATGTAAGCAACAATGATCACCAGAATTGAGGAAGTCCTATTTCCATATTCGGACCTTAATGGGGCATGAGAAACGGGTTAGGAGGAGGCGACTGGATTATCAACCCGCCCTCCGCCCCCCATAAGCCTGCTCCTATCAGAGAAGCCCCTGTTGCTACCAAAAGCGTAGGACAAATAAACCCCGGGAAAACTCGCGGGAAAAAGCGACGTGGAGCGGAAGGCGCTACTCGCACCCCCCCTCGAGAAAGCTACTATCCTCACAGCCACGAATTCCGCAGGTGTTAAGCGACCCACATGGCCCGTTCACACTCACTCTCGCCAACGACCGCCTTCAGCCCGGTCGGCGCCATGTCCCACCCAGTCCCTCTTTGGGTCCTTCTGTTGTTGCTGCTGCTCTGCCGGAGGCTGCCACTTCCGCGTCTTCAGGCGGGAGGAGCCGAGCTCGAACCTCGCCACCTCTCAGGGCGGCCCGCGGGGACACACCCCTCACGCGCATCAGGCACTCCTGGGCTCCCGCGTTGGCCTTGCGGGCCGGATGTGGAAGCCCGCGTAGGCTCGGAATGGGTGGCTTGCTACGTGTTGTACCTGCAATTGCGGGTCAACTCGGTGCGTACGTCTTGGGACTGCAGCTAATCGCCCAAGAGCAGCAGGCTTTGCAAGAGCAGCGCGCGCTTATGAAAGGAGCAGAGGTGATAAATCCAAAGGCAGCGGCTGGCGATAGATAAAAGAAACCACCCAGTATTGAACAAGAGCTCCGATGGGTGCTTTCTTCAATTTGTTCCATAGCACTTAGGAACTAACTTTCTCACTTTAATGTTAATGCTGCTATTTAGCTTTGGTTTGTTTGTTTGTTTGTTTTTATTTTTGAATAAAATAAAAGATTTGAAGAAAAAAAAACTTTCCTCTTTCTCACTTTAATTGGATTGAGATGTCATTTGGTTCGGGTTATGGAAACTGCAAAGTTTTGAAGGAAAAAAGAATAGTTTCATAGGAAGATGCGAGTTGTAAAATAAAGAAGGAGGTGGGTTAGATAGAGAGAGACAATCTAGGCTAGGGCCACAGAATCAAAAGAGGGTCCTGCCAACTTGTTATGAATTCCCTGAAAAGCCATATGATTTGGGACTTTACCCAAGAACAGACAGAGGCCAAAATCAAAGCCTTGTATTTTACCCTACACAATTTGAGCACATAATCGGGCCTGAGATAGGAAACTGCAGTTCAACACTTTATTTCTGGGCAGAATTAAAGTTGAAGAGAAATACTGTCAAAATACTTTTATCACTTGTTCCTAATTTATGGAAGACATGGCAAGTTTACACTAACATTCTATATATAAGGAGTGCACTTAATTGGCTGAGCTTTTCAACCTCTGATTTTTTTAACATAGTAATGATGAACTTTTTACCTCTGGACCTTTCCCTGGACATTCTGGATCAATTCTTGACCACAGTTTAATATTACCTTTCCTTGTTGTAATGGACCCACTTGCAAAATTCTTCAGCACAGCTACCAAAGGCCAGCTAGAGTAACACTTCTATAACTGAAACATTTGTGGTCAGCCTCTTTGGCTTCTGGTGTCTAGGTACTATTGCTAATGGCTGATTCTAACAATGGCTACATCAAACAAAAGCATGGACAAACTGATTAAAATGGACTAGCTCTGGTTGAAGCTACTTCATGGCTCACTTGCAAAAGAACCCTTCAATAGTCTGCTAATAAATTGATAATAGGCCAGGCCCTCAGCCCAACTCTGAAAACAAATCCTGGAATTCTGAAAAAGAAGAGAAGAATATCTTCTTCTCCCTCTTGAGGCCTGGAAAGGATGAAGTAAAGGTGCAACCTAAATGATGAGAAGAGAGCTAGAATCCAATTCTTGGGGATTTTTAGGACATTTCAGATAGCCATTCTGGGATGAGCACTGTGCTCTTATACTCTGCTTGTTCTTGGCAGCTGAGCCAATTAAGGTCCAGCTGGTGCCAAACAGGTATATGGTGCCAAACAAATATATGCAGATGTCAGTTCATGGTACCTATCCTGGGGTGAATAGTTTAAATTAGAATTGTTATTTTTTGTCTCACCTCATCTTCTGGCCTCTGGGCTTCTTCCTCCTCATGAAGATTAAATGCTACACTATTGTTGCACATTATTGTTGATTGAATGCCAGTTTTTGCTTTCCAGCTGTTGATCAGCTGGAAGGCATGCTAGACAGCTCTTGTAGAGGTTTTAGTGGGCTCATCCTTATGTTCCACTAAACATGTATGAAATGCCTTGCACAGAAGACATATCTGCCTGTACATCACCTGTCCATTTGTAGAGTCAGCTTAGATCTATCTTCTCTACAGATTTTAAGGAAGTGCTTGCTTCCTTCTCCAATACATGTTTAGAGTGCCAACTTGACAATCTTAGTGATGATGTGGTTAGGAGCTGGGATCTTCTTAGCTCTCATTGGCTGCTGTACAATCCCTTTCTAATGACACTTTAGTGCCTTCTATGACCATTTTAGCTTGGACCCCTGAGGAAACTGAGCCCCTGACTCCTGCAGAGAGATCTATCCATGTAATATCTCATCACACTTTGCAAAAAAACAAAAACCAAGCATTACAGAGGCTCCTTATGCATTTTGGGAGACCTTATTTTGAATCCACATTTAGCAATCTTCGGAAGCACAACTGATTTCCGTCCTTCAGTGAATGTGTAACAACTTTTTTTCTGCTTTTTTCAACAGCAAGTTCATGGAGTTGTACTTTCCATTGTGACTTTTGCCTATTCCTGCACCATTTTGCTTCTTGCTGGATTGCTTTGGATGCTGCTAGTCACAGCCAGTTGCTGCCTAATTGATCTGCCATTTTTGCTTCACCACATAAGCCTTCATCTCATGTGGTGGAGATGGAGTGAGATTAGACAAATTGGAGGCAAGAGAGCGCACCTAATGGGCCAAATCAACCTTCTCTGATTTCTGATCAGGCCCCTATCTGTCAGTCATGCAATACCATGAATCCTATTAATGTAATTGTGAGGAAGAGCCCACTGTTTGGAGAAGGCTGGTGATGATAACCATTATAGGAAACTTAAACATTCTGAGTTTAAGGATTGAAAACGATAGCTGTATGGAGATACCCATAGTTTAAAAAGAGAGAAAGGGAAAACAGAGAAAAATAATTTCTTTCCCTCAAGATCTTGGTCACTAGTGGGCATGTTCACAGAAAACAAGAGTATGTAGTACAACAATCACATAGGTTTATTGAATCAAAGCTGGAATAATGTTTATTGATCCATCCATCCATTTATATTTCATATTTCTAAACTATCCATCTCCATCAAAGAAGGACTCTAGGTGATGTACAATAAAACATCAAAATATAAAAGCAGTATATACAAATTAAAATGTTAGTTAAAATTTAGAATTACAATTACAATTACAATTCTGAAGACAATTTTGAGGGGTTATAGCTGTTCTTGAACAGTTCTTGTCTACATTCTGACTCTTGGTAAATTTTCCCATCAGTCATATTTTCATTTTTTCCCCTGGTGTTTGGCATATCATTATTTTACTTTATCCTAACTTTTATTATTAAAGCAACCATGTCTTTTCCAGACTCATTTCTTTGGAAATTGCTCTCAGGTGTTCAATGCCTGACACATTTCTGTTTTTTTCCCTCCCAAGCATACACATGTGAAGATAGCCAGGAGCAACTTCCAAATCAGGCCTGAAAAGGAAGGGCCTCCTTTAATATTTGGAAAATAGGTGTTTTGTCCAGGCTCCCTCTACTCTGAAATGATTGTTCTGAACATTTTGAACATCTCTGTTCATGATTAATAGGAAACCAAACAACTTTCACTGGCAGATCTTCATTAGGTAGGTTTTATTTATTTTATTTATTTATTTGATTAGTCAATTGCTTACAAGATAATAGGTATAAGTATAAACATAGTTATAAATACATGGATACATATAAGAAAATAAAAGAAACAATAGGACAGGGACGGGAGGCACTTGGTGCGCTTATGCACGTCCCCTACAGACCTCTTAGGAAAGGGGTGAGGTCAATAGTAGACAGTCTAAGGTTAAAGTTTTTGGGGTTTGGGGAAGAAACCACAGAGTCAGGTAGAGTATTCCAGACATTGACCACTCTGTTGCTGAAGTCGTATTTCCTGCAATCAAGTTTGGTGCGGTTAACCATGAGTTTGTATCTATTGTGTGCTCTTGTATTGTTATGGTTGAAGCTGAAGTATTCATTGACAGGTAGGACATTGCAATGTATGATTTTATATACTATACTTAGATCGGACTGAAGATGGCGTAGTTCTAGGTTTTCTAGATCTAGAACCTCAAGTCTGGTGGCATAAGGTATTCTGCAATGAGTAGAGGAGTGTAGAACTCTTCTTGTGAAATATTTCTGGACTTTCTCTACTGTGTTAGTATCAGATACGTGATGTGGGTTCCAGTCTGATGAGCTGTATTTGAGTATTGGTCTAGCAAATGTTTTGTATGCCCTAGTTAGTAGTGTGATATTGCCAGAGAAAAAGCTATGTAGGATTAGGTTAACAACTCTTAATGCCTTTTTGGCTATGTAGTTACAGTGGGCTCTAGCACTTAGATCATTTGAGATGAGTACTCCAAGGTCCTTGATAGAGTTTGGATCATCAACAAGGTCTTGACTATTCAGCTTGTATTTTATTTTCTGATTTTTTTTGCCAATATGTAAGACAGAGCATTTATTTGTTGAGATTTGAAGTTGCCATTTGTTTGACCATTCTGATATATAGTCAAGGTCTTTTGAAGGGTAGCGGAATTATCTGTGGTGTTGAATAGCTTTACATCATTAGCGAAGAGAACGCAATTGCTCTTAATATGATCACAGAGGTCATTTATGTAGAGTATGAAGAGAGTTGGACCTAGAACACTGCCTTGAGGGACACCACTGTTGACAGGTACAGAATTTGATAGGACGTTTCCAATTTTGACCATTTGTTGTCTGTTTGACAGGAATGCTTCTATCCAGTTATGCAGGTGTCCAGAGATACCATAAGATTTTAGTTTTAATAGTAGTTTGTCGTGTACCACTGAATCAAAGGCTTTACAGAAGTCTATGTAGATTGTGTCTATTGCTTTGCCCTGATCGAGTTGTGTAGTCCATATGTTTTTGCAGTGTAAGAGTTGAAGATTACAGGATAGTTTTTTTCTGAAATGAAATTGTTTATTAGAGAGTAGGTTGTTTGTCTCTAAGTGGAGGATAATGGATTGGTTAATAATTGATTCCATGACTTTACAGGTGATGCAGCATAAAGAGATTGGTCTGTAATTTTCAACTAAGCTGGGGTCTCCCTTTTTGAAAATGGGGATGACCGTGGCTAGTGACCATAGGTTTGTCAAGGAGCTGGTCCTGAAAGATTTTTCAAAGATTATTTATTTATTTATTTATTTATTTATTTATTTATTTATTTATTTATTTATTTATTTGACTTGTATGCTGCCCCTCTCCCGAACGGACTCGGGGTGGCTCACAATAAAACCAGCACAATAAATAGTTATCTAAAATAGAATTAAACCCAACAAGCCAAATAACTAAAAACAGAGTATAAAACAACGCCCCCCCCCCAAGAGGAGTCAGCACAAAGCAGCCTGCTGAAAAAGCCAGGTTTTCAGGTCGTGGCGAAGATCGGGGACCAGGCGGAGCCCCAGAGGTAGTTGATTCCATAGGGCGGGAGCCACCACAGAGTAGGCCCTCCCCCGTGTCACCGCCAAGCGACATTGAGTTGCAGACGGCACGCCGAGGAGTCCCTGCCTGTGCGCTCGTACAGGGCGGTTGGTATTTGATGCCGGCAGTAGACATTCCTGTAAAGATTATGCTTAGAGGTTCAACTATGGCAGTAGATAGCTTTTTAAAGAAGTAGGCACATATTCCATCCGGTCCAATAGATATAGTTTAGATTGTGTAGTGCTTTTTCAACCTTGTTTTCTGTAAAATCTATATTTATTAGATCATTGTAGTTGTCTGTGGTTCGACTAGGAAATACTGGGCATGATCCATTGCTGTTTACAAATACTGAGCCAAAGAATGTGTTAAAGAGGTTTGCTTTAATGGTGTCATTGTTACAGTCTTTACCATTAGGTCCTTTCAGGGGTGGGATGGACCTTGAGTCTTTTAGTTTGTTGTTTACAAAATTGTAGAAAGTGCAGGTGGAATTGGTGCGTAGAAGGTTTTCCTCCTGTTTAATGTGATAATTGGTGCATTCAGTCTTTATCTGGTGGCATAAATTTTTGTATCGGCTTTTGAAGTTGGCAACATGACCAGATTTGTTTTTCGCCAAAGTGATCTATTTTTGGATTGAAGCTTCCTTATTGCTTTGGGTAATCTGTTTTTTCTGGTTTTGGGAGTTGTTATTGGTACATATAGTTTGATGACTCTTTGGATTTCAAGTAAAAATGTGTTGTAATGGTCTTCAACAGTATTGCATCCAGTGAATAGAGATTGCCCATCAAGGGATGAGAAATTGTTGTCTATAAGATCATAGTTGCCTTTTTTGAAGTTATAATTGGTTCACACAATTTATTTATCACACACAAAAAAAGGTTCACACAACCATTTAATCCATCAATCCTCACCAACTAGAATTAGAATAGAATAGAGCTGGAAGGGACCTTGGAGGTCTTCTAGTCCAGCTTGCTGTTCAAGCAAGAGAACCCAAACCTTTTCAGACAAGTAGTCCTTCTTAAAAGCCTCCAGTGATGGAGCACCCACGATTTCTGAAGGCAAGCTGTTCCACTGATTGATTGTCCTCACTGATAGGAAGTTTCTCCTTAATTCCAGGCTGCTTGCATTTGCATATGTCCATCTAAGAGCTGCTTAGTGATCTGTAGAAGAACAGAATCACCCACACTGAATGTGCGAACTTTGGAAGTGGAATCTAGTGGTGCGTTGGGTGCATAAGTGGGATGAAGGCGGTCAAGGGAAGACCTAAGTTTCCTATCCATCAACAACTCTGCTGGGGATAAGTTATTAGATGGGTTAGGAGTGATGTGCTGAACACTAAGAAGTTTTTCAACTTTCTCAGTGATGTCCCCAGGACCCAGTTGCTGAAGCTTTTCCTTGGTAAAACGTACCATGCGTTCAGCCCGGCCGTTAGCCGAAGGGTGCCCAGGGGCAGTGAAGGCATGTCTGATACCCTGTTGTGCTAAATAGGATTCAAAAAGGTTGGATGTAAATTGAGGGCCATTGTCAGAGACAAGAACATCAGGTAACCCGTGGGTTACAAAAGTTTTTGAGCTGTTTGATGACAGCATCAGTTGTGGTGGATGCCATGGGGATTACCTCTAGCCATTTGGAATATGCATCTACTATAATAAGGAAGGTGTGCCCTCTGGTAGGGCCAGCAAAATCAATGTGAATCCTAGACCATGGGCCCCTAGGACATTCCCATTCCTGTGTGGGGGCGAGAGGTGGGGCAGGCCTGACCACCTGACAGTTGGGACAAGATGCAACCCAGTTTTCAACCATTTTGTCAATACCTGGCCACCATATATAACTCCTGGCCAATCCCTTCATCCTTACAATGCCAGGATGACACTCATGTAACATTTCCAAAACCTCTCTTTGCAGTTTTGCAGGAATAACCACCCTGTTACCCCACAAAATACATCCTCTTAATGCAGATAATTCAGTTTGCCTGGACTTAAAAGGTTGGGCAAGGTGAGGTAGATCTTGAAAAGGCCAACCTTTCTTAATTCAGCCTATAATAGGAGCCAATAAAGTGTCTTTAGCAGTCTCTCTGGCAATTTCAGCAGCGTGTACTGGAAGCTTGGCAACAGTTTCTAGGAAAAAGGTGTGTGCCTCAGGTTCAAAGTCCTCCTTGTGACAAGGAAGTGGGCAATGACTCAGTGCATCAGCATCAGGTTTGTCTCCTGCCACAATGCCTAACGAAGATTTGTGATCTGTGACAATGGTAAATGTTCTCCCATAAAGATATTCATGGAATTTCTTGACAGCTGCAACAATTGCCAATGTTTCCTTGTCCAATTGGCTGTAATTCCTCTCTGCTTTGGTCAAGGTGCGAGAGTAAAATGCAATAGGGGCTTCCCTCCTGCTGGGAAGCCTGTGGCTCAAAACGCCCCCCACTCTAAAAGTGGATGCATCACAAGTCAGTACAACAGGTAAATTCTCAGAGAACTGTATGAGTACAGCATCAGACGTGATTAGTCTTTTAATACTGTTAAATGCTCATTGTTCCTTCCTGCCCCAGACCCAAACAGACTTTTTGTCAAGTAATCTGTGTAATGGTTCTGCAATGGTTGCCTTCTGAGGTAGGAACATGTGATAAAAGTTAATGAGTCCAAGGAAGGCTTGCAAATCTGTTTTGCATTTAGGTCTAGGGGCTTCTTTGATTACTTGGACCTTGGCATCTGTAGAGTGGATGCCATGCTTGTCAATCATATAGCCCAGGAACTCAACCTTGTCAGTTTTAAGAGTGCATTTTTCTTCTTCGACTTTTAACCCCGCTTTCTTGAATCTGGTAAGGACTTCTCTGAGTCTCTCTTGTAACTGAGTGTCATTTTCAGCAGAGATTAACACATCATCAAAGTAAGGCACTACCCCTGGCAGTCCTTGAAACATTCTTTCCATAAGGCTTTGGAAAATGCCTGGTGCCACACTTACTCCAAACTGTAATCTGTAACCACAGATTCTTACTGACCCATCAGTCTTGACTGGTGTGACTATGGGTGTCTCCCATCTGGAGTGGTCAGTGGGCTCTAAAACTCCTTGAGGTATTAGTTTATCTAATTGTGCATCAATTTTTTCCTTTAAAGCAAATGGGACCCTTCTGGGCTTTAAATGAATTGGGGGCACCTTGGGATCTAGGTTGAAAGCGATGGGGGTCCCCATATACTTGCCCAATCCTTCGCTGAAGACCTCTGGAAACTCAGACTTCAAGGCCTCCTCCCATTCAGTGTTGCTCACGTGATTGATGCCAGTCACCTCGATGCCTAGTGGCTTGAACCACTCAAGTCCCAGCAAGCTTGGGCGGTCTTTGTCCACTATGGTCAAGGGCAAATGTTTGGTGTGGCCTTTGAACTTCACGTTGAATTCTCTTGTTCCAACTACTGGAATCTTGTTCCCTTGGTAGTCTTTAAGAGTCAATGCTTGCTTCTGGAAATGCTTCTTCTGAATGTTGGGAAATAGCCTGTGAATAGTGTCCCATGACACCATAGATAAATAGGAGCCTGAGTCCACTTCCATTTGGCAAGGCCTTCCTTCGATTAGTACCTTCACATGTACTTTTCTGCTTCTTAAGGGTGAAGAATGACCAATAGTGACTGTTTGATGAGTTTCATTCTTCCCATTTGCTTCTGTGTTGCGCCCCATTTTCTCACTGAAGTTGTCATGCTTGAATTCTTTGTCAGGAAACTTTTTTCTGCTTGGTGGAGTTCTGGATGATTTGCAGACTCTTGCTAGGTGACCTCTTTTTTCACAACGGAGGCAGATGGTATCAAAAACTTGCATTCAGTGCGGGGTGGCCCCCCAACCTCTGCAATAAAAGTCTTGCCTCTTTCTTCCAAGGTCTTTCCTTTTCTTCTCCATTCTGAGTCTATAAATTCCTTCCTCCACCTCACTACAGTCTGAATCAGAATCTATTTGCTCGCAATGGGTTGTTGTGGATTTTTCCACATCAGGATGGCTTGCGGCCTTGTTAATTTTCTTCATTGCTGCTGCTGAGGACTTGGTAGCTTCCGCTGAAGAAGCTTCTTCTATGGCCTCCTTAAGCATGATCTTAGGTTTCATTAATAATTTGCTCTGCAAAACCTTGTCTTTTAGGCCTAGAACAAATCGATTGCGCATGGCCTCTTCTAAGTTGATAAATTCACATGCACCCCCGATGTCTCTTAAACTTGCCACGAAGTCGTTAACGTTTTCGCTTTCCCCTTGATCCCGACGGTAAAACTCGTGTCTCTTAATGAGGCACGATACTTGTGGGTCGTAATGGGCTCTTAAAAGCTTTTCTAAATCAGGCCATTCCATTACCTTCACGTCTGCAGCTCCCGCCAATGCCTTCGCCATCTTGAAGACTGCCGGACCGCAGTGCATAAGAAAAACTGCCCTCTTCCGCTTCTCGGAAATGTCGGCGAGATCGTTTCCCTCCAAATACATTTGGAAACGTTCCGCATACGAGTCCCAGTCTTCTGCCGTCGGATCGAACGGGGCTGGGGGTGTTCAGCGCAGCCATCTCTCTCAGCTTGTTTTTCGCATCGTCTTCTCTTCGGGAAGAATCCCACCTTCATTGCCAATGTTAAGTTTGCATGAAGAGTCAGATGCGGAGTGCTTCAGTGAAGAGTTTATTAGTGACTACAGCTCATAACAGACCCGATTTGGCTGGGCTGCGGCTGCTACTTATAGCCAGCAGCCGCAATTGCCAGCCAATCAGAGTGCAGGGTTTTCCCGCACTTTTTAAACCAATCATATTTGACATTTTACAAGAACAATTCAAACTAAACCAATAACATTCAAACCTACATACATAACATAAATATTGATTTTTTTTTATAAAAAAGAGCAACTTTTACCCAAAATCAGGCAGAGCAGGCAGGCAGATTGAATTGCTCACAGAATCACAGATTCATTTAGAGATCTGTCTACCTGCCATCGGCTAGCTGAGTCTGTCACAAAAAAGTCACTTGCAAGCAAACTCATAAAATTTGCTAGCAAGAAAACTCACAAAATTAATTCACAACACACCATGTATGTAAATATTGAATTCTTTTATAAAAAAGAGCAACTTGTACCCTAAATCAGGCAAAGCAAGTAGGCAAATTGAGTTGCTCACAGAATCACAAATTTACTTAGAGAGATCTGTGTTTCTGCCATCGGCTATCTGAGCCTGCATCTGAATAATAGAACCTTCAGTCCTAAGGGAGCTTAAAAGCGGAGCTGAAGATCTAAAGATTAGCTAGAAAGCAAGAAGTCCAACTATTTCCTGCTTTCTAGCTAATCTAAATCTCCCGGCACAGCAGAACAGGTGATGGTCGAAAAAAGGAAAAATAGCAACTTAGCAGGCAAGTTTGCCAGGTAAGGAGTTAGTTCCCACGGGCCATGTGGGTGGTGCAGCCTTGTGTTCCTGCACAGCCTGGATTAATTGCTTTGGGAGGTGCTCTGGGGGTGACATTTCTCGGTGGATCACCAAAATTTTCTCACGGTCCACCAGTGAGTGACGACCGCTGCTCTAGTTGACAAGGGAAGTGAGTTCCAGTCCCCAGGGAAATAACCAGCTACCCACCTTGACTTCTAACAGGGGTGTGTAAGAAAGCCACATGGTGAGGAACTCTCTGCAAGAGTGGATATTTGTGTTACCAGAAGTGAATGTGGGTTGTAGCACTCACTTTTTAAAATTTCATCCATTTATACGTACAAGCATACATATTACTTTCTAATATATGTAGACATGCACAGATGTCTTCCTCTCTGAATGTTGGGTAAAGTGCGTATGCATGGAAAGGAAAGAAAGATATAGGAATAAGGGGGCTCTAAAAGGCATAGAGTATGTCAGAGTGAATGATTACATTTTTTTTCTCTGAAGGAAGTTCTGCACCCCTAAGATGAAGAAACTGATCACATTCATCATGTCTATTGTTTTGCTTTCTGAAAAATATGCAAATACTCAGACATATGCAGTTGACAGTGTGAATGAATTGAAGACTAAGGAAGCAATTGATTCTGCAGGTATTAAGTGTTTTATTTTTTGTTTTATTTTTATTTATTTATATACGTCCTTTATCATTATTTTAAATAACTCAAGGTGGTAAACATACCTAATACCCCTTCGTCCTATTTTCTCCTAATACTAATACTAATACTCCTTCGTCCTCCTATTTTCCCCACGACAGCAATCCTGTTGCTTGAGTTGGCTGAGAGAGTGACTGGCCCAAAGTCACCTAACTGGCTTCCATATTAAGGCAGTATTAAAAGTTTCCTGGTTTTTACTGAAAAATGTAAGGAGATGCAAAAGATGTCTTGATATTGATAACAATGTATAAAGTTTTATTTTATGTTTTTAAAATTTGAAAACTTAATAAAATTTATTAATAAAAAAAATAAAAGTTTCCTGGTTTCTACCTTTGTTCATCAAATTTGTGTACTCTAATTACTCTTGCATGTCTCTGGCCAGTTTACGGAATAAATAGCTTTAAAAAAAGTTAAAAAGCAGATTAAAGCAAATTTGAAAGGGACATTACAAAGTAAAAAAGGCAGAGTGAGTGTCTTCAGCCTCCCAACTGCCCACAGGGTTGCATAGCTCTCTTGGACTTTCAGATAAGTTGGCAGAGCCAGGTCTTAATATTCTTCCAGAAGGCCAGGAGGATTTGCCTCGCCTGTGGGGATAAGCTGATCCATGGGACGGGGAAAACAGCAGAGAAGACACTCTTCCTGGACTCTTGTCAGTCAATGTTCTTTCATCAAAAAGGATCCATAACATGCCGTGCCTGCCTGCCCATATGGGACAGGTGGATGAAGTTGTATAATGTTCCTCAGACAACCTGTCCTATGCCTTAATCAGTAGAACAATCAGTAGTAAATCTTCTGGACAGAGATTTATTGCACGCATCACTTGCCTTAGAGTTGAGTCATTCATTTCAGATCTCCTATCTAACCCAGAGCAGTAAATAATACAAAAGGGAGGGAAAATAGTATTATAGGTATTATAGTATTATCAGTATAGAAGTTCTATATAATTTTAACACTTGGTGAAACCCATGAAATGCAGGGTGTCAAAGAGCGAATCCACACAGCTTCCTTGCCCTGGTATCAGGATGGTTCACTAACCATTTCCAGAGGTTGGGTCCACAAGCCACAGCCTACACCTCCATTGTCCATCTGCAGCTGATACAGCCAGAGGATGAACTTAGACACTGCCCCAAATGTGGTGCTTTTCCTCCTCTCCTATCATCAGGTGCTTCATGTAGGCAACATGGAGTCTGTTGCTGTGCATGGGAGAGGCAGCCTGCAACAGTCTGTTCTCTGTTGGCACATGGGTGGTTCCAATTGGGTTTGCTGATTTTTTGAGGGACCAGCTTCTTCCACCCAGAAGGTGTGCAGTCACTTTTGGGGTCACTCTTTAAAACTTGTATAAATGGGTTGGTAACCAGACCACTGGTTGAAACTGACTAGTCTGTCTCTTGTCTAATGGGAAGAAATCATCTTTTGTATGCTTGAATCTGCCTGGCAGGGAATTTCTTTCTTAAGGAAGTCTTAAGTCCTGGTTCATGCCACCCTTTCCTTAATCTTTTAATTTTTTCAGAAAAAAAACACAATATTTTTTACGTTTGTAAAAAAATTGTAACATGTACCTTTCTTATGGGGTTCAAATTAAACAATTAGGCATCATAGAAGAAGAATTTTTTTATTGGCCATGTGTGATTGGACACACAAGAAATTTGTCTTGGTGCAAATGCTCCAGTGTACATAAAAGAAAAGATACATTCATCAAGAGTCAAGAATCTTGAGATACAACACTTAATGATAGCCATAGAACAGCAATCACTAAACAAATCATCATAATAAAGGAAATAATGAAATGGTTCTCTTCAAAAGTTTGCATATCCTTGACTGTTTGGGGTGATACAGCTCCCACACTTTAGCTTTCCCCAATTCTAGCATTTCAAGAACATTTATACAGCAGTTGCACAAATCTCTTGGCTGCCACCTAGTGGTTAAGAGGTAGAAAAACTGCCTGGTCTTTTCAAGATACTGTGTTTTTTTAAAGTTCAGTTGACAATATGACAAGAAATTGCCGCTTAGTAATAAGCAGGCATATACAATGGAATGAAGGCTATTGCTGAGCACACTGGGTTGTATCCCCCCCGCAAAAAAATTGTAAGCTGCCCTGAGTCTCCGGAGAAGGGCGGCATATAAATGTAATTTAAAAAAAAGAAAGAAAGAAAAGGGATGGGGGTGGGAAGACGGGGGGGGGGGGAATTACACTGTATAGAGGAACCAGAATGTTATGCATGTCAACCAGAGGAGAGTTTAATGTGGTGGATTAGGTTGGATAGGGAAAAGGTGCTAAGATAAAGAAAGAAAACAGAAGCAGTCACTCCTGACTTTTTTCATTGCTCTAGAGAGTGGTTCTCAACCTTCCCTTCACCAGACATCCTTTTTAAATATCTTTTGTGGCCACAGACCCACAAGACTTGAGATTTAAATCATAACATTTCTTCAAGCCTTCGCAGACCCCGTGCGATGGCATCATGCCCCCCCAGGGGTCCACGGACCACAGGTGTGAACAACTGCACCAGTGTACAGGAAAAATCACAAGCTCAACTTTTTGCTTTACATTTCTAATTAATTCAAACCATTTCTGTAACAGCAAATCTAATCTAATCATCAAAACCTAAAATCAAAGATTTCTTTCCCTGTTTCAAGAATAAAGTCCAGAAGCAATTTCCCAGTAGGAAAAAGCTATATAAATTATTCTTTTTAATTAAAACAGTGAGTTTTGCCATATCCAGCATCATCTTTACATCTATTCTTCTATGTGGGAACTGATGCATGTTTCCAACTTTGTGGATATAAAATTCTCAGAGCCGTCAGCATACAGAGGAAGAAAGCTTTGAATTTTATTTCAAGTTCTTTATCACATTTAAAAGTGATAAAGTTCTGGTTTCAGCTTTAAATTTATTTTTAAAAACTTCTGAATTAAAATAAAGTTCTGGTCCCATTATTTCTTAGTTTTGTCACAAGTCTGCCAAAGATAATAAAAAGTATCCTTATTGCAATTACATTCTCAGCATACATATAAAATTATTTTATACATCTTTGATGGTTTCCTGGCATTAAGTAGCAACAATACATTATTTTATGTTTTTTTCAGATTGTAGTTCAATATAAAAATCAATTCATTCATCCACATATTTTCCCATTGATTCTAACCAAAGTTCTTTGCCCATTGAGCCATGGAGTCTTTAACCAAGCCATTTTCCAAATTTAATTTCAATATTTTATAAATCTTAGCAATAACATGTTTATCATTAGCACACAATGCAATTTCAAATTCACTTTTTGCAAACTCTAGGTATAGATTTTCTTATCTAAGTTAAAGCTTTCTTTTAGTTGTAAATTTGTGAGTCAGTAACAAATATGTCCTTCTAACTCCAATTTTTCTTCAACTTCAAATTCTGTTCACCTTGAATAAAATATATGATAGATAGATAGATGATAGATGATAGACAGACAGACAGACAGACAGACAGACAGACAGACAGATATAATTCTTTATTGGCCAAGTGTGACTGGACACATAAGGAATTTGTCTTGGTGCATTTAGCCATTGCTAACCTGCCTTCGCCCACCATTGCTGCCTATTTCCACTGTGGCCCTGATGTCCCTGGGTGAGTGATCCTACAAGCAAGCCCTGGTCGAATTGACTCCAGAGACAGCCTAGGCTGCTGCGCTGTCCCTCCCCCATATCCCCGAGCTTGCCTAGCTTGCTTCGTTGTGAACTAGCTAGCTAGCTGTCTCCCACCCACTGCAAAGCCATGGCCGCGCTGCCAGGGAGAGAAGGGAATGTTCCCTTTCCCCACCAGCCACGAAGAAGCCTCGGGGCCATGGTCGCGCTGCCCAGGTGAGAAGGGAACATTCTGTTTCTCCCCTGGCCATAAAGAAGCCTTGGGGCCATGGCTGCGCTGCCCGGGAGAGGAGGGAACATTCCCTTTCTCCCCTGGCCATGAAGAAGCCTTGGGGCCATGGCCGTGCTGCCTGAGAGAGAAGGGAACATTCCGTTTCTCCCCCATTCATGAAGAAGCCTTGGGGCCATGGGGCCATGGCCGCGATGCCCGGGAGAGAACATTTCATTTCTATCCCGGCCATGAAGAAGCCTCGGGGCCATGGCTGCACTGTCTGGGAGAGAAGGAAATGTTCCATTTCTTCCCTGCCACAAAGAAGCCTCAGGAACCATAGCTGCGCTGCCCGGAAATGAAGGGAATGTTCCGTTTCTCCCTGGCAACAAAGAAGCCTTGGGGCCAAGGGGCCATGGGTGCACTTCCTGGGAGAGAAGGGAATGTTTCCTTTCTCCCCTGGCCATGAAGAAGCCTCGGGGCAATGGCCGCACTGCCCAGGAGAGAAGGGAACATTCTGTTTCTTCCCCTGGTGCTGCTGGATCCAGCTGGGGGGAACACCCTGGTGTGCTCTGCTGCTGCCGAAGCTGCCAAGGAAATTCCCCACCACCAGCGTGTTTCCAGGATGCACTGCCACCTCTCTCGCCCCGCTCTGTTTGTGTGCTGTCTCTAAAGCCATGGGTGGGCCAAGCCAGCAAGCTCTCCTTGATGCTCTTCACTACATCTTTTATTTCTTTGTTTTGGAATCCAGACTGACTCAACAACAATTGCCAGCTGCGGTGGAAGTGTCCCACATGAGTGCCAAAGCACAGAAAAACCAGGAGTAGGGCACGCGGCTGCTCGCTTGAGGAGCGTCCCCGCACGTGTGCAACCCCACCACCCCACCACAGCCGCCGGTCACAGGAGGAGGAGGAGGAAGAGAAGGAT
This sequence comes from Naja naja, assembly GCA_009733165.1. Taxonomy (NCBI): domain Eukaryota; kingdom Metazoa; phylum Chordata; class Lepidosauria; order Squamata; family Elapidae; genus Naja; species Naja naja. Next base: position 123,301,852 of record CM019149.1, on the reverse strand, counting down.
CGCCCAAAGGGACACTTCCACCGCAGCTGGTGATCGTTGTTCAGCCAGTCTGGATTCCAAAACGAAGAAATGAAAGAAGTAGTGAAGAGCACAAAGGAGAGCTTGCTGGCTTGGCCCAGCTGTGGTTTTGAGACACACACACACACACACACACACACACACAAAGGCAGAGGCAGAGACAGAAAGAGGGGGAGAGAGAGACACAGAGAGAGAGAGAGATAGGGGGAGAGAGAGCCATAGACAGACACAGAGAGGGGGGGAAAGAGAGAGAAAACGAGAGAGAGAGAGAGAGAAGAAAGAAAAATAGAAAAGAGAAAGAAAGAAAAAAGAGAAAGGAATCAAAAGGAAGAAAAGGGATAGACAGAGAAAGGGAGAGATGGAAGGAAAGGACAAAGAAAGAAAAAGAAAGAGAGGGAGGAGAAGAAAGTGAATGAGATATATGGATGGATAGATACATGGAGGGAAGGAGGGAGGGAGGGAGAGAGAAAAAAAGGAGAGGAAGAAGACACAAACCTGGCTCAGAAGACTGAAACAGCACAGCAATCTAGGGCTGGAAGGGATCTCAGAGGTCATCTAGTCAACCCTGCTCCAGCAGGAGATCCTTACAGAATCATACAATAGCTGGGTTAGAAGGGAGTGTGTCTGTGTGGGTGTGTGAGAGAGAGAGAGAGAGAGAGAGAGAGAGAAGAGAGAAAAGCAAGAAAGAGGAAGGGAGAGAAACAAAGAGAGAGAGAAAGCAAGAAAGAAAGGAAGGGAGAGAGAGAAAGAAAGAACAAGAAAGAAAGAGGAGAGAGAAAGAGGAAGGAAGGGGGAAGAAGAAACTCTGTGCTATATTTAATTGGCACTGTCCCTACACCTGAGTGATTTTATTGCCTTTCTTTGCCCAGTATTTTCAGGGTTTAATGGAAGCAGATATATTCTATTGGTAGGCAAGATGAGGGAGAGAGAGAGATATCTATTGGTAGATAGGTAGGTAGGTAGGTAGACAAAAAGACAGATAGACAGGAAGGCAGGCAGGCAAACAGACAGACCTTTTGGATGGATGGCCGGATGGACAGATGGACAGACAGAAAGAATGCGAGAACGGCAGACTTTGGGAAAGTGGTGGCAGCGGCTTTTCCCAACATGCTGCCGCATTCAAGGCGCTGGTTCAGGTGCGGTACAACAGTCAATGGGGTGAGCCTGCACGGCCAGTGCCTCGAATGCCCCCCTGCCATCTCTTAGTGTCCCCAAGGGGGCCAGCAGAGGGGTGCTAAGAGGCAACGGGGGGCATTCGAGGCACCAGCCAGCCCTGCAGGTTCACCCATTGACTAGCACTGCTCCGGAACCGGCGCCTCCAATGCGGAAGCAGTGGCACGTTACGTGCTGCTGTGGCCACGTTCGATGCACCGCCCCCTGCTGCCTCTTAGTGCCCCTCTGCTGGCCCCCTTGGGGACACTAAGAGGCAGCAGGGGGGCGTTCAAGGTGCCGGCCCTGCATTGACTGTAGCACCGCTCCGGAGCTGGCGCCAAAATGGGTGAAACTGCAGGGCCGGCTGGTGCCTCAAACGCCCCTCTGTCGCCTCTTAGTGCCCCTCTGTTGGCCCCCTTGGCCTTGGGGACACTAAGAGGTGGCAGGGGGGGTGGCGCGTCGAATGTGGCCGCAGTGGCACAGAATGTGCCACTGCTTCCACATTGCTGGCTCTTACTACAGTCAGTGGGTGAACCTGCAGGGCTTTGCCTTATCAGTCTCCTTTCCTTTCCTTTCCTTTCCTTTCCTTTCCTTTCCTTTCCTTTCCTTTCCTTTCCTTTCCTTTCCTTTCCTTTCCTTTCTATCCTATAGGCACAGTTAAAATATTTATCTTATTTATACTCTTTTTTTGAGGACCTTCAGGTTTCCTTTCTTCTCCCTTATCCATTTTAACACATGCTACGTTTGATGATGAGGTAGTAATCATTTTCTGTACATGAATATGTACATGAATGCGCAGACTACATTTCTGCTTTCTTGAGAAAGCAAGCAAAAACTTGAGAGCAAAAGAGCAAAACAAATGATTACAAAACAGAAATAAAGAATCCTGTTTGATTAAAGATGCATTTGTTAATAATAACTATTGGTTTCATTTCCCAGAGTCTTTATTGCTGCCAACGTTCCATCTGGTCTGCAAAACTGTGTCTGGTCAAGGTGCTTTTGCCACTTGTCCATCAGGTGAGAACTAATAACTTGTGGGAGAAGATCAGGAGCTAAGAGAAGAGAATTGGGTGAAAAAAATTCTCCTCTATCAAACCCCTTTTTCTGACATCTGCCTGCCTTGTGCATGCCTGGGTACAAAATGCAAACTAAGCCAGACTGCTGAAGGAATCTGCTTAGCTTGGCATTTATATCACAATTGTTCCAAACACTCAAATGAAGTAACACAGATCTGTATAACCGCTATCTTTCTAACATTCTTTTCATTTCCTTTTTACTTCCTAGGTTATCTACCCACTTCATGTGTCTGTGGAATGATTTGTGCATCTTGGGATATTCGTCAAAACTCAATTTGTAACTGCCAATGTCCCAAAATTGACCGGACTTCAGCCTGGTGCTGCAAAGTCTCTTTTAACTGATGGCTCCTAAACTGCTTTGATGGCAGGTTGGCTCCAGTTTCTGTGCTCAATAAAAGTATGAGTCAATAATTCTATGAATTGTTCTCTACTTGTATTTCCACCCAGTGTGCAACTGCAATCTGATAAATGGCTAACTGTTGAATGCGTGTATGTATGTCTGTGTATCTGTGTTTGTATCTCTCTGGCCCCAAATTGGAAGCAAGTGCTAGTTTCTTTATCTTGTTGCAATCCTCTTACAAATAGAAAGACAAAAGTCAGTATTGGATCCTAAAATGTTTTTTCCATATTCTTATTGTGTCTGGAAAAGGAAATTATCCTAGAGGTTTGATTTAAAAAATGCAAAAAAGCAAATGCCTTTAGAAGCAGGGACACACTTGAAATATCCTATCCCCTTCTGATGATGTGACTGGGGGAGGTGCACTGGTTGCAAGTCCGAGGACTGGTTATGTCACTTTTTCAGCACTAGCATAACTTTGAATGGTTGTTAAACTAATTATCGAAGATTATCTGTAAGCATTTGTAGTAGCAAGTGCCCATTAGCTGTGGTCTTGTCCAGAATCTGCAGATTAGGAATTAGGTGTAAGTGTTACATATATCAATCAGTCCATAGGGAGGCTTGAAACCGGGCAAGATGCACACACCTACAAAGAGATGGAAGTTGGATTGTGCTGCGACAACTGCCATGGTGCCTGTTTGACCCTACCCTCAGTATTATTGTTGCAGAATGTTGACATAAGAACTGTGGAGGCACAGTGGCTATAATGCAGTATTGCAGGCTAATTCTACCTACTGCCAGCAGTTCGATTTTTACTGGCTCAAGCTTGACTTAGCCTTCCATCCTTCCAACGTCGGTAAAATGAGGGCCCAGATTGTTAGGGGTAATATGTTGACTGTGTCAACTGCTTAGAGAGGGGTGTAAAGCACTATGAAGCAGTATATGGATCTATGTACTATTGAGATTGATATTGCGGTAGCCAAGAAGACACAAACAGAATAAACAATCAATGTTTCTTTCACTAACACTATACTAATCCTATGCTCTGTTTGGATGATTTTACATTTCCATGTATATGCATCAAACTATTTCCATATGGGGTTAACACATTATGCAGAATACAGAAAGGCTAAAAAATGGAGGTGTGATATAAGGAAAAAAGAAAAGATAAGGAAACATAGCTAAATATTTAGCTATGGTTATAACCTCATTGATTCAGCCTCTTCACATCCTTCTACTCTTGCAAACCATTCTTTCTTCCATCACATCCATACATCACTTCATACGTTGTCTTTTGTTGTTCATATGTTGTCTCACCTCTTCCTGTGAGGTGAATCTTGTTATAAGAAGTAAGACTGATGAGTGGAATTTAAAAATAGTGAAACTGGAGAGGTAGAGAGGAAGGTTGAAAAACAAGAATAGCAACCAGATCAGTTTTATGTACCTGATAGCAGAGATAAGAGCTACCTGGGGCAATCCTTCAAGATCAGAGAAGGATGGGAAGACAGAAACCAGAGACAAGTTAACTGCCTTGCAGGAGGACAAGGAATGGTAAGTTAAAGGCTGAAGTGACATGCAGAGGAAGGTGTAACAGAATTTTTAAAATTACATTTATATGCCGCCCTTCTCCGAAGACTCAGGGCGGCTTACAATTTTTTGGGATACAACCCAATGCGCTCAGCAATAGCCTTCATTCCATTGTATATGCCTGCTTATTACTAAGCGGCATTTTACAAAGTCAGCTTATTGCCCCAACAATCTTGGGTCCTCAATTTACCTACCCCGAGAGGATGGAAGGCTGAGTCAACCTGGAGCCTGGTGGGATTCGAGCCTGCAGTAATTGTAGACAGCTGGATCTTAAGAGCAGGCATTTAACAGCCTGAGCCACCAAGGACTCAATTTGAGGCAAAGGATAAATGGACAAGCTGCATAGCTCTCTTGTGGGAAAACTCCCTATTTGTACATATAATTATCATCTATGGAAGGCTCCTGTCTTCCCCAAAACCTGCACACTAAGTGATTACATTTGCACTGGGCAGGTCAGTTGAAGTACGTGGATGTTTGTGCATGCAGGACAGGGTTGTAGCCACCATATTCATTCTCCTTCATCCCTGGAGGTAGGAGGGAGAGAAAGAGAAAGAAAAACAGAGAGAGACACAACAAGAAAAAGAGAAAGAGAAGATTATTAACTTTTCCTAGCATCTCCCATTGTCATTACATTGCATTATTGATTGGAACAATAGCCAGATTGACATAGCTTTTTAGAATCGAGAGAAGGGACAAGGACACAGAGAGAGAGGAGAATATTTCATGTAAGCAGGAGTTCTGGTTCTCCCCTGAATGGTTGAGAAGCATTTTCTTTTCTTTTCTTGGGGAATTTATCAAATAGAACAAAACCAAGTTCAACCAACCATATTTCATTGATTTGCATATAATAAAAAACATGGTAATGAACTTTTCTTGGATTGTGGAAATCACTTTTTTAAATAAAATCAGGATAATACTAGATGTCCACACAGAAGCAAAAAAACCAGAAGAATAAATCATTATAAATAAATTGATGAAGATGGGAACTAGTTCATAGGGTAAAAAAAAATCAGAGGGAAGACCATACTTTTTCCAGGTGCCTTTCACATATGTGAAGAGGGGAGATCAAAGTTTCCAGTGATGTGAGGGGCTGCTACTCACAAAGTAATTCAGGCATAAAAGTATTTAAATAGCTGGAAACCCAAGTTTTCATCAGGAAAATATGGCTGTATAAGAAATCCATATGCTTGAAATGATGAACGCAGAGTGATAAATGAAGAGTGATGAAAAATGCAGAAACTTTTGCCAACTTCATTAATCCATGAAAAAAAGAAACTCCAGCATCTCCTGTTTTTGCCTTCAGTTATAGCTAATCTCTCCTTTTCCAGTTATCATGATAAAGAAGTCTTTTTCTCTCCCTGAAGAGTAGATTTTATATTCCTTATTAAGCCAAATGTGGGGAGAAAAGCCTGTGCTATCCAATAAAGTTTGAACCTTTCCTTTGCATCTTAATCAATTTATTGTTCTTTAATCTATAGGCTTTGAGAACCAGCTAGGCTTTAACAAATCTATTAATGAAAGACCAGAAGATCTGAAAGGCTGTAAGTCATCCTGCCAGCTTTCATGCCTAAGATGGAACTAGATCCCAGTTTCCTGGTTTTGTGCCTTTATTTATTTTTATTTATTTGTCAAATTTCTATACCCCAAACCATCATATTTGCAGGCCTCTGGGCAGTTTAGAGAAGAAGGCTGACTTTACTACACTGTACCAAACACCAGCTAAAATTTGCAGCCAGCTGCAGATGGATATGCAGTGTGTATCTTTACTCAACCTTGAACATGATGTTACCAAGAACAGCCCATTGGAATATATATCAAGTAACAGTGTGTGACTTCTAAGCCAATTATTTCTGCTCAGTCTGATAAAGATAGGGTTTTTTTTCTATTCATAGACATCCTTTGAACAGGTCTAACACCTTAATGGTAATGAAAAAGAGAATAAGTGACAGCCCTGAATCAAGGTTTTTATTACAAAGGAAGATAAGACAATTCCAAGCAAACAAGGGACTAGACAGAAAGCACTCTTCAGTTTGTGGGTGTTTTATGTTCCAAGAGTTGGCTGCTGATAGTTATCATTGCATTTTAACTATTTTAATTCCTCAAGGTGCTCTGGCACCCTGCCTGATTTGTAACTCCGGCTTGCAGGTATTTTTAATCTAATGATTGGTATTTAGGGCAGTTTTTCAAGCAAAAAGCTTGTTGTATTTTTGTACAGGTAATCCTTGACTTACAACAGTTCATTTAGTGACCATTCAAAGTTACAATGGCGCTAAAAAAAGTGACTTACGATAGTTGCAGCATCCCCACAAACACGAGAGGTCAGGCAAGGAGAAGCGCCTAGGGGTGGGATTCAAATTTTTTAACAACCTGTTCTGTGGGCGTGGCTTAGTTGGTAGGTGTGGCTTGGTTGTCATGTGACTGGGCGAGCATGGCCAACCCGCGTCACTCACATCAAGGGGAGCTTCTCCTCGCCTGGCCTCTCATGACATATGAGTGATGTTGAGTTGGCCATGCCCACCCAGTCACATGACCACCAAGCCACGCCCACCAACTAAGTCATGCCCACAGAACAGGTTGTTAAAAAATTTGAATCCCACCCTTGATACCGCTTCACAGTGCTTTACAGCCCTCTCTAAGCGGTTTACAGAGTCAGCATATTGCCCCCAACAATCTGGGTCCTCATTTAATCCACCTTGGAAGGATGGAAGGCTGAGTCAACCTTGAGCTGGTGAGACCCAAACTGCCAAACTGCTGGCAGCCTGTGATCAGCAGAAGCAGCCTGCAGTATTGCATTCTAACCACCGCTCTTTTTTTATATGCAATGTATACTTATTTATATGGAATGTAATGAGAAAATGCAAAAATGTCATTAAATTTTAAAGATTGCCAGATTACAGCGGCAATATATTTCTATTTAGATGAAGACATACATTGCAAAGGAGTGTATCACTGAATTGAATGCTTCTTCTGTCTTTTAGAATCCAAGAGAACCTGGATTCTCTTATTACCTGAAGAAGCTTCTAGCACAATGGACCAACCAGTTGGTTTGTGAGTTGAGAGGCTGGGAGTATCTAACCATAATATAGCCTATATGGAAATAAAATTTGCTCAGCCTCATTTCTTTCAGAAATTGCTTAATTGTTTTTAAGGTATTAGAAACCTTTGCAATGGCACATTTTAGAGCACCAGGTATGTGTCTTTTAATCCTTAGCAAAAGAGATTTTCAATACAGGTTTGAGGATTTTGAAAAATTCATTTCTTTTGGAATAAACAGCAAAGGGAGTGAGTAAAACATAGATTTTGGAAAGTTACAAATGGACTAAAGGTCTAGATGGATTTGAAATAAAAATTTGAAATTAATTGTAAAGCTTAATTATAAAGATTATACATTCATTTGTTTTGAATTCTTAAAAAAATATATTTTGAAAGTTAAATAGTAGAGGAATCCAGAAGGAACTAAGATTACAATTGAAGAACACAATTTCATTTACTAATACAGAATGGAGCAAAATACTTTAACATCCGAGATATTAAAGATTTTTTTTTAATTTTAAAAATTTTCGCCATTATAGACTGTATTTAAAAGGTGTAATGGAAGTGGAACAGGTTTTACCAGACAAAAATGAGTCTGATTTGAATGTGGATTTAAAAATGACACCTAAAAGAATGATATAGAAAAAGATACTATACTAGTTATACAAGTGAAATTGGTTGATGTCTTAATAATAATTAAAACGAATACAGAAACAGAAATAACAACAGTATATGGCTAACTTTCCTATATTTAATTTACAAAAGAATCTTTCAGTTTTGAAGAATTTTATGAGAAAAGACAAAAAATGACTAGAAATCAAATTCTAGGATAGCATTTGAAGGAATTAAAGCTCAAGATTAATATTTACTCTGGTAACGTTTAATGGATTTCACTGGTTAAGACTGAATGAAATTTTAAAAATTTGCTTATAGATAGAAAATGAGATGTAGAAAGCAGAGATCATTCACTGTATTTTAAGAGAAACTGATAAGTTATTAAAATGGTTATACTTGTTATGAAGGGGAAATCATGTATATATAAATATATATATATATCTTTACTACATTCTTATTTCGTTCATTTTTCTTTTTTCTGCATATTTTTTCTTTCTTTTCTGCATTTATTCTGTCATTCCTTTTTTACTTTGTATTAGTTATCTTTTAAATCAAATGTTCGATAAGATGATAAAAAACCAAAATACTACAATATTTACTTCAAGACATAAATTCCTCCAATAACTTTTCAAAATTATTATCCTCACATACAGATAAGACATGCAGAATATTTTCAGGTTTAATGTCTGGAACTGAGAATTAGTAGGTTCTTTTCCTTCTGTGTGTTCAACTTGTGGTTGAAGGGATAATATGCCTGAAATTTTAGCGAAAATCTTTTTCAGTCAAATAATGAATAGCTGTATAATATACTGGCATATATTATAGAGCCGTGATGGTGAAGCTATGGCACGCATGCCAGAGATGGCACGCAAAGCCCTCCGCCAGCTGGTCAGCTGGTCTTTGGGTCTTTGTAACGCATGTGCAGGGAGGCACATCTGGGGGGGTGGAGCACATGCATGGGGACGTGTACACATGTGTGGGGGCGGGGTGGATGCGCGGGAGACACACACATATTGCATTTTGGGGATGCACACATGCACACGCGCTTTGGTGCCAAAAAGGTTAGCCATCACTGGCATAGAGTGTAACCTTGTTTTAATCAGCAGAGATTAAATTTGATTTACCTTTTCTTGTTCTTTGGGTATCAATTTTCCTTATAATGGACCCACTTGCAAAATTCTTCAGCAAAGCTACAAAAGGCCAGCTAGACTAACACTTCTATAACTGAAACATTTGTGGTCAGCCTCTTTAGCTTCTTCTGGTGTCAAAGTAGGTGTTAGCTAGTGGCTGGTTCTAACAATGGCTATATCAAGCAAGAGCATAGACAAACTGTTTAAAATGGACTAGCTTCGTGGTCACTCACTGCTTCCAGTCCAATTCAAGATGCTGGTTTCAAGGGATGGCCAGGCTACCTACACAACCAGCTTGTTCTTATCACATTAGCCTGTCCCACCTGGTCAGGCACAAAAGGTATGTTGCAGCTTCCATCAGTTAAAGAACTTCGTTTGGTGGGGTCTAGGAAGAGAGCCTCCTTTGTCACTGCCCCCACCCTATTGAATATTTTCCTCCCAGATGTGAGGCAGGTTCCCCACCCTCCTGGCCTTCCAAAAGGAGTTAAAACATGGCTCTGCAGCCTTGCATGGGGACCCCAAAGGAGCACGCAGTTATGGAGTTTCATTATTCTTGCCTCCCTATTATTATTTTTAATAATTTATACTTTGTTCAAAGGGACAGATCTCAGATAAACACATGGGGCTGTAGATACTCTAGGGCCTTAGAGTAGCCTTCTGTTCTTGTCCCTCCTTTCCTTGCCAAAAGTAGTACAAACTTACCTTTAACAGGAAGGATTTTTAAAAAAGTGTTCTGTGCCATGAACAAATAACATACTTTTAAATACCAAAGAGCTGCTCATTCTTTTTAACCTGATTCAAGGATGGTTTCAGTCCTCCCTTATCTACCTGACATACCATTCTTGTCTGCAGCAGGAACATTACTTTTTAATTATTCCCAAGTACTTGGGCAATGTCCTGGTTTGCTCAATATTGCTCAGTTGATCCACAGGCCAGGAAGTAGCAACCATCGAAGAATTTACTCAGAAGGCAAATCTGTCTTCAAGAATAACTCCAGTGACTGATTTCATTAGGATAGACTTGGCAAGATTAGGACATTTCCTCTAAGATGAACAATTTTATGCATTTGAAAATGAAAACCCTATTTCTCTGGTTGCACTTGAAAATAATGATACAGGTAGTCCTCAACTTACAACCATTCATTTAACAACTGTTTGAAGTTACGACGTTGAAAAAAATGGACTTATGATCAGTCCTTGCACTTACAACTGCTGGAGCATCCCTGTGGTCTCATGTTCAGCATTTAGGAGCTTGGCAACTGGCATATATTTATGATGATGCTGAGATCCTGCTACATGTTGGGATCCTGGGATTGCCATTTGCAACCAGCATAGTCAGTGGGGAAAGCCATAACTACTCAAAAAACGTGTGATTCACTTAACAACTATCCTTCATTTCCTATTTTAGATCCTTAGGGGAAAAGATGAGTTTTATCAGAAAATGCGCACAGCAACTGTCTACACTTCTGAAGCCAAAGTGTGATTTTCTGGGATCGTGCTACATCTGTGGAGGATAACTGCCTGATCCTGGGAAAAGATGCAGCTGCATTAAAGAGCTGAATAAAGTCATATCAACATCCCTGTTTAGTCTAAAGTACCTTTCATACTGTTTTTGAATCCAAAGTGTGGTACAGCCTAGTTTTCTAATCCCTCTGTTATAATACTATAGTCTAATCTAGAGTGTCAGAGCATTACAGGATCTCAGTAAGGAGAGCAAGCAATGCATTACAACTCTCAAATGGAAAGCAAGATGCATTCTGGCCCCATCGCGGGAGAAGAGCACTGCTTTCCTTCATTAAAGAAAGAGGGGCGTAGTTTCTGTTATGTATGTAGGTTTGAATGTCATTGGTTTAGTTTGAATTGTTCTTGTAAAATGTCAAATATGATTGGTTTAAAAAGTGCGGGAAAACCCTGCACTCTGATTGGCTGGCAACTGCGGCTGCTGGCTATAAGTAGCAGCCGCAGCCCAGCCAAAGCGGGTCTGTCATGAGCTGTAGTCACTAATAAACTCTTCACTGAAGCACTCCGCATCTGACTCTTCATGCAAATCTAACACTGGCGACGAAGGTGGGATCCTTCCCGAAGAGAAGGTAACGCGGAGAACAAGCTGAGAGAGATGATGTGTTGGATCAAGAACTGCCAGCTGTGATTGTTGAAGGCCTTCTGAGCATCCAAGAAAATCAATGCTGCCTGCTTTTCCGGGTGGGCCTCATAGTATATTCTAATACATTTAATACTATCCTTGTATTGTTTCTAATCTGTCTAGAAGGTAGAAAGCAGTTCTGGTCAATATGAATAAGTTCATTTAATATAATTTTTAATCTTTCTGACATTATTGTTGTGAATATTTTATAGTCTACATTCAGAAGTGAGATTGGTCTATAATTTTAAACTGTTTGTGATCTAAATCTTCTTTAGAAATTATTGAGATATTCACTTCTCTCCATGAGTCGGGTAATTTGGCAAAGTCTAATACCTCATTGTACACATCTAACATCACTGGTTCAAGATATTCATAAATACATTTATATAGTTCCTCTGGAAGACCATCCGGCCCTGGCGTCTTATTATTTTTCTGCCTTTCAACTGCCCTTTTCAATTCCATCACTGGAATTTGCTCCTGGTTATCTTCACATGTGTTCGTTTGGAAAGGGAGGAAGGAAATGTGTCAGCATACACATACATGCAGTGAACAC
>CM019149.1:123274929-123289209 GCA_009733165.1 Naja naja | reverse complement strand
GCAAGATTTCCTCTAAGATTAACAATTTTATGTTTTTGAAAATGAAAACTCTATGTGACTGGTTACACTTGAAAATAATGATACAGGTAGTCCTCAACTTACAACCATTCATTTAACAACAGTTTGAAGTTACAATGACGCTGAAAAAAATGGACTTATGATCAGTCCTTCCACTTACAACTGCTGGAGCATCCCTGTGGTCACATGATCAGCATTTAGGAGCTTGGCAACCGGCATATATTTATGATGATTGCAGCATGTTGGGATCCTGGGATCACCATTTGCAACCAACAAAGTCAGTGGGGAAAGCCATAACTCCTTAAAAATTGTGTGATTCACTTACCAACTATATTGATTTGTTTCCGAACCCTAGCAAAAAAGGTCAGAAATTTTGGGCCTGATTCATTTAACAACCAACAGTGAAAATTGTGGTCATCAGCTGAAAACTACTTTATTCCCATTCATTCATATTCATATATATAAGGATCTGCCAAACAGCTTGCCCCTCTGATCCCTCCTTTCTGCGGGTTAGAGGATGAAGAATATTTTAATGAAAAATCAGGGCTTACAAAAGAAAACATGAATTCTCACAAATAATATGAAGAAAAGAAACATGCTTCCTAAAGGTAAAGTATCTCCTCCCACATCCTGTTTTAGATAGGAAGCGATTCTGCTGAGTTTTGGGGGTATTTTTGTCATTATTGGAACATCCATTGATTATGCTTTTGTAATGTATCTGCTTTATTATCACTTTGGGATTATTCTCAAATAATGGAGTGGAACTAGAGGTGACATGAAAACTGGGGGCAGGGGAAATAGAAAAGAAATGATAGAATAACTTTTTTGCTGTTCTCTCCTTGCCCCTTTTTGTTTTGTATTTTTCTGAAAAAGGTGAACAGGTTTGAAGAAAACAAAAACTCTCCAACACAATATTTACTTATTTTTTTAAAAAGGATGAGGAATGGGGTGGGCTGCTACTGGTTCGCCCCAGTTTGCATGAACCGGTAGCTAATTATAATGGCCATTTTATGGCCAGTTTGGTGAACCAGCAAATCCCACCCCTGGCTGGCCCCACCAACCCCACCCCGCCCATCCCAGGAGTTCCCACGCAGCCCATTTTGGATGCCATGTAAGTACAGGGCCCTCATGGAGGCTTGGGGAGGGTGAAAAATGCCCCTCCAGAGGTTCCGGAAGGCTGGAATTGGTTTCTGGCCTCTAGAGGGTCTCTGGAGCCCAGGGAGGGTGAAAACAGCCCCCCCCGCCATAGTGTACGAAGCCAACTAGGACATGCACACCATGGCTATGCCTACCCAGCAACCGGGAAGAGAACCATTTGCTAAAATTTTTGAAGCCCACCCCTGATGGGGGACCTCTACAACACTATCCTTCATTTCCTCAAAATATTTTCTGTTAGGGTTATGCAATGTATTTAGAACCATAGGCAAAAAGATGACCTTTATTAGGAAATGCACACAGCAACTGCCCAGTCACACATCTAATACGTGATTGCCCACAAATGGAGCTGTATGCACATCCACATTTGCCTGTTGCTTATGAGGGTCTATCTTAGATCCACCTTATTTGTACAGGTTTTAAGGAAGTGCTTTCTTCTTTCTCCAACAGATATTTAGAGTGCCAAATTGACATTGTAAGTGATGATGTGGTTAGTAGCTGGGATCTTCTTAGCTCTCATGCCCTCATGCTTTTGCCCAGGTTTGGCTGGTTCACCAGCTCCGCCCTTATTTGGACCTTCGAACGGTCCTCACTCATCCGTCATCACCTCAGAATCACTACTGCAATGCTCTTTACATGGGGCTGCCCTTGCAGATGACCCAGAGGTTACAGCTGGTGCAGAATGCGGCCGCACGGGCTGTGATGGGAGTATCCCGATACTCCCATGTTACACCCTCCTCTTGGCTTGCATTGGTTGCTGGTTGTCTCCCCGGTCGCCTTCAAGGTGTTAGTAACAACTTATAAAGCCCTAAATGGCTTGGTCCAGGTACTTGCAGGGAACGCCTCCTGCCAGCATCACTTTCCAATTGCCCTGTTCACTCTCATAGGAGGGGCCTCCTTGGGATACCGTCAGTCAGGCATTGTCAGCTGGAGGTTCCCAGGGCTAGGGCCTTCTCCGTGGGAACGCCTGCCCTCTGGAATCAGCTCCCCGTGGATCTCCGTTTGGCCCCTGACCTCCGCTCCTTCTGCCGAGACCTGAAGATGTGGTTGTTTCAACAGGCCGGCCTGGAATGACCGGGGGGGCGGGGTGAGGGTTTTAATTTTTTCTTAATGTTTTAATGTATTCAGCTTGTTTTATTTAATTGTTTTTTATTGTAAATTTGCTCTGTTTTAATGTTCGCCGCCCTGACTCCTTAGGGAGTAGGGCAGCATACAAGTCGAATAAATAAATAAATAAATAAATAAATAAATAAATAAATAAATAAGCCACTTCAGGATCCCCTTCTTAGTATTGTGTAGTGCCTCCTATGACCATTTTGGCTTGGTTCCCAAGGAAATTGGGAGCTTTGGTGGCTCAGGCTGTTAAATGCCTGCTCTTAAGATCCAGCTGTCTACAATTACTGTAGGCTCGAATCCCACCAGGCTCAAGGTTGACTCAGCCTTCCATCCTCTCGGGGTAGGTAAATTGAGGACCCAAGATTGTTGGGGCAATTAGCTGACTTAAAATGCGCTATAATAAGCAGGCATATACTGAATGGAATGAAGGCTATTGCTGACGCATTGGGTTGTGCTCAAAAGTAAGTGCCCTGAGTCTTTGGAGAAGGCGGCCTATAAATGTAATTTTAAAAAAAAAATTGAGCCTTTGGCTTCTGTAGACAGATCTGTCCACATAATGCAAAACAAAAATGCAAACATCCAGGCATTACAAAGGCTCCTTATACATTTTGGGAGACCTTGTTGTATGCATGTTTAGCCATCTTGGGAAGCACAACTGAGTTCTGTCCTCAGTGAACGTGTAACAGCTTTTGTCTTACTTTTTTCAACAGTAAGTTCATGGAGCTGTACTTACCATTGTGACTTTTGCCTATTCCTGCAACATTTTGCTCCTTGTTGGGTTGTTTTGGATGTTGCTAGTCACAGCTTGTTGCCTTTTGATTGATCCACCATTTTTACTTCACCACATAAACCACTGCTTCAACCCATATGGTGGAGATGGAGTGAGATTAGACAAGTTGGAGGCAAGAGACCTCACCTAATGGGCCAATTTTGTCTAATTTCAACTCAGGCCCCAGGGGTGGGATTCTACTGATTCTGTCCAGCTCTGTAGAACCGGTAGCTCTGAAGAGCAGCAGACATAGAACTGGTTCTATGTCTTCCGCTGTTTTGGCCCACCCGCCCGCCTGGGCTCTTACCTGACCTTTATTTCCTGCTTTTTCAACCTCAGCTGCCAGGCAAGGCACAGCTGCAGTTGAAAAAGCAGGAAAAAAGTGCTTTTTCAAACGCTGCTTCCCTGAACACAGTGCTGCTCAGCTGTCCAGGCAGCAAGCTGACGAAGATTTACACACACACGTAGCGTGCAGGGAAGCACATCATAAATCACCAAACCAGTAGTTAACCCTGTCGGATCCCACCCCTGTCAAGCCCCCACCTGTCAGTCAGTCAGTAGCAGGAATGCTATTAATGTAATTGTGAGGAAGACTCCATTGTTTGGAGAAAGTTGGTGATGATAACAATTATAGGACATTTAAACATTATTCTGAGTTTTTAAGGACTGAAAAATTGAGCTGTATGGAGATAGTTTAGTTTAGTTTGGAAAGAGGGAAAGGGGAGAGAGAAATCAAGATCCTGGTCACCAGTGGGCATATTCATAAAAAGCAAGAGTGCATAGTACAATAATTATATAGGTTTATTGAATCAAAGCTGGAATACAGTTTGTGTGTTTGTTTGTTCATCCCTCTTAAAAAGGAACTCTGGGAAGTATACAATAAAACATCAAAATATAAAAACAGTATATAAAAATTAAAATTAAAACAGTATATAAAAGTTAAAATTTATTTTTAATTTTTTTAAAAAAATATTAAAAAATAAGGAGGCAAGAATAATTAAACCCTGTTTAAAATTAGTTGACAAATGAAAGGAAAGGTTCCCATGGCACCAACCAACCTCACAATTGTGTGTCCCTTTGGGCTCCCCACGGAAGGCTCCAACTTTGTCATTCTGTTATTCAGAAATGTGTGAGAATGTGTACAAATCATCCTTTCTTTTGTTATTAAAGCAACCATATCTTTTTCCAGGCTCATTTCTTTGGAAATTGCTTTCAGGTGTTCACTGCATGTATGTGTATGCCTGACACATTTCCTTCCTCCCCTTTCCAAACGAACACATGTGAAGATAGCCAGGAGCAAATTCCAGTGATGGAATTGAAAAGGGCAGTTGAAAGGCAGAAAAATAATAAGATGGTCTTCCAGAGGAACTATATAAATGTATTTATGAATATCTTGAACCAGTGATGTTAGATGTGTACAATGAGGTATTAGACTTTGCCAAATTACCCGACTCATGGAGAGAAGCGAATATCTCAATAATTTCTAAAGAAGATTTAGATCACAAACAGATTAAAAATTATAGACCAATCTCACTTCTGAATGTAGACTATAAAATATTCACAACAATAATGTCAGAAAGATTAAAAATTATATGAAATGAACTTATTCATATTGACCAGAACGGCTTTCTACCTTCTAGACAGATTAGAAACAATACAAGGATAGTATTAAATGTATTAGAATATACTATGAGGCCCACCCGGAAAAGCAGGCAGCGTTGATTTTCTTGGATGCTCAGAAGGCCTTCGACAATCACAGCTGGCAGTTCTTGATTCAACACATCATCTCTCTCAGCTTGTTCTCCACGTTGTCTTCTCTTCGGGAAGGATCCCACCTTCGTCGCCAGTGTTAGATTTGCATGAAGAGTCAGATGCGGAGTGCTTCAGTGAAGAGTTTATTAGTGACTACAGCTCATGACAGACCCGCTTTGGCTGGGCTGCGGCTGCTACTTATAGCCAGCAGCCAGTTGCCAGCCAATCAGAGTGCAGGGTTTTCGCACTTTTAAACCAATCATATTTGACATTTTACAAGAACAATTCAAACTAAACCAATGACATTCAAACCTACATACATAACAGAAACTACGCCCCTCTTTCTTTAATGAAGGAAAGCAGTGCTCTTCTGATGGGGCCAGAATGCATCTTGCTTTCCATTTGAGAGTTGTAATGCATTGCTTGCTCTCCTTACTGAGATCCTGTAATGCTCTGACACTCTAGATTAGACTATAGTATTATAACAGAGGGATTAGAAAACTAGGCTGTACCACACTTTGGATTCAAAAACAGTATGAAAGGTACTTTAGACTAAACAGGGATGTTGATATGACTTTATTCAGCTCTTTAATGCAGCTGCATCTTTTCCCAGGATCAGGCAGTTATCCTCCACAGATGTAGCACGATCCCAGAAAATCACACGTTTGGCTTCAGAAGTGTAGACAGTTGCTGTGTGCATTTTCTGATAAAACTCATCTTTTCCCTAAGGATCTAAAATAGGAAATGAAGGATAGTTGTTAAGTGAATCACACGTTTTTTGAGTAGTTATGGCTTTCCCCACTGACTATGCTGGTTGCAAATGGCAATCCCAGGATCCCAACATGTAGCAGGATCTCAGCATCATCATAAATATATGCCAGTTGCCAAGCTCCTAAATGCTGAACATGAGACCACAGGGATGCTCCAGCAGTTGTAAGTGCAAGGACTGATCATAAGTCCATTTTTTCAACGCGTAACTTCAAACAGTTGTTAAATGAATGGTTGTAAGTTGAGGACTACCTGTATCATTATTTTCAAGTGCAACCAGAGAAATAGGTTTTCATTTTCAAAAACATAAAATTGTTCATCTTAGAGGAAATGTCCTAATCTTGCCAAGTCTATCCTAATGAAATCAGTCACTGGAGTTATTCTTGAAGACAGATTTGCCTTCTGAGTAAATTCTTCGATGGTTGCTACTTCCTGGCCTGTGGATCAATACTGAGCAATATTGAGCAACATTGAGCAAACAGGACATTCCCCAAGTACTTGGCAATAATTAAATAATGTTTCCACTGCAGACAAGAAATGATATGTCAGGTAGATAAGGGGAGGACTGAAACCATCCTTGAATCAGGTTAAAAAGAATGAGCAGCTCTTTGGTATTTAAAAGTATGTTATTTGTTCATGGCACAGAACACTTTTTTTAAAAAATCCTTCCTGTTAAAGGTAAGTTTGTACTACTTTTGGCAAGGAAAGGAGGGGACAAGAACAGAAGGCTACTCTAAGGCCCTAGAGTATCTACAGCCCCATGTGTTTATCTGAGATCTGTCCCTTTGAACAAAGTATAAATTATTAAAAAATAATAATAGGGAGGCAAGAATAATGAAACTCCATAACTGCGTGCTCCTTTGGGGTCCCCATGCAAGGCTGCAGAGCCATGTTTTAACTCCTTTTTGGAAGGCCAGGAGGGTGGGGAACCTGCCTCACATCTGGGAGGAAAATATTCGATAGGGTGGGGGCAGTGACAAAGGAGGCTCTCTTCCTAGACCCCACCAAACAAAGTTCTTTAACTGATGGAAGCTGCAACATACCTTTTGTGCCTGACCAGGTGGGACAGGCTAATGTGATAAGAACAAGCTGGTTGTGTAGGTAGCCTGGCCATCCCTTGAAACCAGCATCTTGAATTGGACTGGAAGCAGTGAGTGACCACGAAGCTAGTCCATTTTAAACAGTTTGTCTATGCTCTTGCTTGATATAGCCATTGTTAGAACCAGCCACTAGCTAACACCTACTTTGACACCAGAAGAAGCTAAAGAGGCTGACCACAAATGTTTCAGTTATAGAAGTGTTAGTCTAGCTGGCCTTTTGTAGCTTTGCTGAAGAATTTTGCAAGTGGGTCCATTATAAGGAAAATTGATACCCAAAGAACAAGAAAAGGTAAATCAAATTTAATCTCTGCTGATTAAAACAAGGTTACACTCTATGCCAGTGATGGCTAACCTTTTGGCACCAAAGTGCATGTGTGCATCCCAAAATGCAATATGTGTGTGTCTCCCGCATCCACCCGCCCCACACATGTGTACACGTCCCCATGCATGTGCTCCACCCCCAGATGTGCCTCCCTGCACATGCTACAAAGACCAAGACCAGCTGACCAGCTGGCGGAGGGCTTTATGCGCCATCTCTGGCATCGTGCCATAGCTTCACCATCACGGCTCTATAATATATGCCAGTATATTATACAGCTATTCATTATTTGACTGAAAAAGATTTTCGCTAAAATTTCAGGCATATTATCCCTTCAACCACAAGTTGAACACACAGAAGGAAAAGAACCTACTAATTCTCAGTTCCAGACATTAAACCTGAAAATATTCTGCATGTCTTATCTGTATGTGAGGATAATAATTTTGAAAAGTTATTGGAGGAATTTATGTCTTGAAGTAAATATTGTAGTATTTTGGTTTTTTATCATCTTATCGAACATTTGATTTAAAAGATAACTAATACAAAGTAAAAAAGGAATGACAGAATAAATGCAGAAAAGAAAGAAAAAATATGCAGAAAAAAAAAAATGAAAAGTAAGAATAGTAAAGATATATATATATATATATATATATATATTTATAATATATATATATAATTGCGAATACACCAGCCTGGAAGATTACATTAGATTTTCGTCAAAGCTGCTGGCTAGTAATTAATACATCGGACAAGACCAATACACCAAGATCTACATCTTTACCCTCGAAAATCTCTTAAAACAATATATATATATATATATATAGCATATATATATATATATGGCATATATACAGCCCATACCAGGTCGTTAGAATAATTAAAAAGGCTGAGAGAGCCAAAGCACCTCAGCCACCAGGTCTCAGGAAAAGCCATCCAATCATGCTACATCAACTCCACAAACCAATCAAGAAGTAACAGCCAACCTAGAGTTTAAAAGGAAACAGCCACGATCACACACTCCCAGGAAACTGCTGAAGACAACAGCCTTAAGATGATGATGAGATTCCTTCAAACGTTGTAAGGTATTCTCAATCTTACACGGACAAGACCGATTACACAAGACCTACATATATATATTTATATATACATGATTTCCCCTTCATAACAAGTATAACCATTTTAATAACTTATCAGTTTCTCTTAAAATACAGTGAATGATCTCTGCTTTCTACATCTCATTTTCTATCTATAAGCAAATTTTTAAAATTTCATTCAGTCTTAACCAGTGAAATCCATTAAACGTTACCAGAGTAAATATTAATCTTGAGCTTTAATTCCTTCAAATGCTATCCTAGAATTTGATTTCTAGTCATTTTTGTCTTTTTCTCATAAAATTCTTCAAAACTGAAAGGTTCTTTTGTAAATTAAATATAGGAAAGTTAGCCATATACTGTTGTTATTTCTGTTTCTGTATTCATTTTAATTATTATTAAGACATCAACCAATTTCACTTGTATAACTAGTATAGTATCTTTTTCTATATCATTCTTTTAGGTGTCATTTTTAAATCCACATTCAAATCAGACTCATTTTGTCTGGTAAAACCTGTTCCACTTCCATTACACCTTTTAAATACAGTCTATAATGGCAAAAAAATTTTAAATTAAAAAAAAATCTTTAATATCTCGGATGTTAAAGTATTTTGCTCCATTCTGTATTAGTAAATGAAATTGTGTTCTTCAATTGTAATCTTAGTTCCTTCTGGATTCCTCTACTATTTAACTTTCAAAATATATTTTTTTAAGAATTCAAAACAAATGAATGTATAATCTTTATAATTAAGCTTTACAATTAATTTCAAATTTTATTTCAAATCCATCTAGACCTTTAGTCCATTTGTAACTTTCCAAAATCTATGTTTTAATCACTCCCTTTGCTGTTTATTCCAAAAGAAATGAATTTTTCAAAATCCTCAAACCTGTATTGAAAATCTCTTTGCTAAGGATTAAAAGACACATACCTGGTGCTCTAAAATGTTTCTAATTTTAAAAACAATTAAGCAATTTCTGAAAGAAATGAGGCTGAGCAAATTTTATTTCCATATAGGCTATATTATGGTTAGATACTCCCAGCCTCTCAACTCACAAACCAACTGGTTGGTCCATTGTGCTAGAAGCTTCTTCAGGTAATAAGAGAATCCAGGTTCTCTTGGATTCTAAAAGACAGAAGAAGCATTCAATTCAGTGATACACTCCTTTGCAATGTATGTCTTCATCTAAATAGAAATATATTGCGCTGTAATCTGGCAATCTTTAAAATTTAATGACATTTTTGCATTTTCTCATTACATTCCATATAAATAAGTATACATTGCATATAAAAAAATGTGGTTAGAATGCAATACTGCAGGCTGCTTCTGCTGATCACAGGCTGCCAGCAGTTTGGCAGTTTGGGTCTCACCAGCTCAAGGTTGACTCAGCCTTCCATCCTTCCAAGGTGGATTAAATGAGGACCCAGATTGTTGGGGGCAATATGCTGACTCTGTAAACCGCTTAGAGAGGGCTGTAAAGCACTGTGAAGCGGTATCAAGGGTGGGATTCAAATTTTTTAACAACCTGTTCTGTGGGCATGACTTAGTTGGTGTGGCTTGGTGGTCATGTGACTGGGTGGGCATGGCCAACTCAACATCACTCATATGTCATGAGAGGCCAGGCGAGGAGAAGCTCCCCTGATGTGCGGGTTGGCCATGCTCGCCCAGTCACATGACAACCAAGCCACACCTACCAACTAAGCCACGCCCACAGAACAGGTTGTTAAAAAATTTGAATCCCACCCTTCCCTTGCCTGACCTCTCGTGTTTGTGGGGATGCTGCAACAATCGTAAGTCACTTTTTAGCCATTGTAACTTTGAATGGTCACTAAATGAACTGTTGTAAGTCAAGGATTACCTGTACAAAAATACAACAAGCTTTTTTGCTTGAAAAAAACTGCCCTAAATACCAATCATTAGATTAAAAATACCTGCAAGCCGGAGTTACAAATCAGGCAGGGTGCCAGAGCACCTTGAGGAATTAAAATAGTTAAAATGCAATGATAACTATCAGCAGCCAACTCTTGGAACATAAAACACCCACAAACTGAAGAGTGCTTTCTGTCTAGTCCCTTGTTTGCTTGGAATTGTCTTATCTTCCTTTGTAATAAAAACCTTGATTCAGGGCTGTCACTTATTCTCTTTTTCATTACCATTAAGGTGTTAGACCTGTTCAAAGGATGTCTATGAATAGAAAAAAAACCCTATCTTTATCAGACTGAGCAGAAATAATTGGCTTAGAAGTCACACACTGTTACTTGATATATATTCCAATGGGCTGTTCTTGGTAACATCATGTTCAAGGTTGAGTAAAGATACACACTGCATATCCATCTGCAGCTGGCTGCAAATTTTAGCTGGTGTTTGGTACAGTGTAGTAAAGTCAGCCTTCTTCTCTAAACTGCCCAGAGGCCTGCAAATATGATGGTTTGGGGTATAGAAATTTGACAAATAAATAAAAAATAAATAAAGGCACAAAACCAGGAAACTGGGATCTAGTTCCATCTTAGGCATGAAAGCTGGCAGGATGACTTACAGCCTTTCAGATCTTCTGGTCTTTCATTAATAGATTTGTTAAAGCCTAGCTGGTTCTCAAAGCCTATAGATTAAAGAACAATAAATTGATTAAGATGCAAAGGAAAGGTTCAAACTTTATTGGATAGCACAGGCTTTTCTCCCCACATTTGGCTTAATAAGGAATATAAAATCTACTCTTCAGGGAGAGAAAAGACTTCTTTATCATGATAACTGGAAAAGGAGAGATTAGCTATAACTGAAGGCAAAACAGGAGATGCTGGAGTTTCTTTTTTTCATGGATTAATGAAGTTGGCAAAAGTTTCTGCATTTTTCATCACTCTTCATTTATCACTCTGCGTTCATCATTTCAAGCATATGGATTTCTTATACAGCCATATTTTCCTGATGAAAACTTGGGTTTCCAGCTATTTAAATACTTTTATGCCTGAATTACTTTGTGAGTAGCAGCCCCTCACATCACTGGAAACTTTGATCTCCCCTCTTCACATATGTGAAAGGCACCTGGAAAAATATGGTCTTCCCTCTGATTTTTTTACCCTATGAACTAGTTCCCATCTTCATCAATTTATTTATAATGATTTATTCTTCTGGTTTTTGCTTCTGTGTGGACATCTAGTATTATCCTGATTTTATTAAAAAGTGATTTCCACAATCCAAAAAGTTCATTACCATGTTTTTTATTATATGCAAATCAATGAAATATGGTTGGTTGAACTTGGTTTTGTTCTATTTGATAAATTCCCAAGAAAGAAAAGAAAATGCTTCTCAACCATTCAGGGAGAACCAGAACTCCTGCTTACATGAAATATTCTCCTCTCTCTCTGTGTCCTTGTCCTTCTCTCGATTCTAAAAGCTATGTCAATCTGGCTATTGTTCCAATCAATAATGCAATGTAATGACAATGGGAGATGCTAGGAAAAGAATAATCTTCTCTTTCTCTTTTCTTGTTGTGTCTCTCTCTGTTTTTCTTTCTCTTTCTCTCCCTCCTACCTCCAGGGATGAAGGAGAATGAATATGGTGGCCACAACCCTGTCCTGCATGCACAAACATCCACGTACTTCAACTGACCTGCCCAGTGCAAATGTAATCACTTAGTGTGCAGGTTTTGGGGAAGACAGGAGCCTTCCATAGATGATAATTATATATACAAATAGGGAGTTTTCCCACAAGAGAGCTATGCAGCTTGTCCATTTATCCTTTGCCTCAAATTGAGTCCTTGGTGGCTCAGGCTGTTAAATGCCTGCACTTAAGATCCAGCTGTCTACAATTACTGCAGGCTCGAATCCCACCAGGCTCCAGGTTGACTCAGCCTTCCATCCTCTCGGGGTAGGTAAATTGAGGACCCAAGATTGTTGGGGGCAATAAGCTGACTTTGTAAAAATGCCGCTTAGTAATAAGCAGGCATATACAATGGAATGAAGGCTATTGCTGAGCATTGGGTTGTATCCCAAAAATTGTAAGCCGCCCTGAGTCTTCGGAGAAGGGCGGCATATAAATGTAATTTTAAAAAAATTCTGTTACACCTTCCTCTGCATGTCACTTCAGCCTTTAACTTACCATTCCTTGTCCTCCTGCAAGGCAGTTAACTTGTCTCTGGTTTCTGTCTTCCCATCCTTCTCTGATCTTGAAGGATTGCCCCAGGTAGCTCTTATCTCTGCTATCAGGTACATAAAACTGATCTGGTTGCTATTCTTGTTTTTCAACCTTCCTCTCTACCTCTCCAGTTTCACTATTTTTAAATTCCACTCATCAGTCTTACTTCTTATAACAAGATTCACCTCACAGGAAGAGGTGAGACAACATATGAACAACAAAAGACAACGTATGAAGTGATGTATGGATGTGATGGAAGAAAGAATGGTTTGCAAGAGTAGAAGGATGTGAAGAGGCTGAATCAATGAGGTTATAACCATAGCTAAATATTTAGCTATGTTTCCTTATCTTTTCTTTTTTCCTTATATCACACCTCCATTTTTTAGCCTTTCTGTATTCTGCATAATGTGTTAACCCCCATATGGAAATAGTTTGATGCATATACATGGAAATGTAAGAATCATCCAAACAGAGCATAGGATTAGTATAGTGTTAGTGAAAGAAACATTGATTGTTTATTCTGTTTGTGTCTTCTTGGCTACCGCAATATCAATCTCAATAGTACATAGATCCATATACTGCTTCATAGTGCTTTACACCCCTCTCTAAGCAGTTGACACAGTCAACATATTACCCCTAACAATCTGGGCCCTCATTTTACCGACGTTGGAAGGATGGAAGGCTAAGTCAAGCTTGAGCCAGTAAAAATCGAACTGCTGGCAGTAGGTAGAATTAGCCTGCAATACTGCATTATAGCCACTGTGCCTCCACAGTTCTTATGTCAACATTCTGCAACAATAATACTGAGGGTAGGGTCAAACAGGCACCATGGCAGTTGTCGCAGCACAATCCAACTTCCATCTCTTTGTAGGTGTGTGCATCTTGCCCGGTTTCAAGCCTCCCTATGGACTGATTGATATATGTAACACTTACACCTAATTCCTAATCTGCAGATTCTGGACAAGACCACAGCTAATGGGCACTTGCTACTACAAATGCTTACAGATAATCTTCGATAATTAGTTTAACAACCATTCAAAGTTATGCTAGTGCTGAAAAAAGTGACATAACCAGTCCTCGGACTTGCAACCAGTGCACCTCCCCCAGTCACATCATCAGAAGGGGATAGGATATTTCAAGTGTGTCCCTGCTTCTAAAGGCATTTGCTTTTTTGCATTTTTTTAAATCAAACCTCTGGGATAATTTCCTTTTCCAGACACAATAAGATTATGGGGAAAACATTTTAGGAGCCAAAACTGACTTTTGTCATTCTATATGTAAGAGGGTTGCAACAGGATAAAGAAACCAGCACTTGCTTTCAGTTTGGGGCCAGAGAGATACAAACACAGATACACAGACATACATACACGCAGTTCAACAGTTAGCCATTTATCAGATTGCAGTTGCACACTGGGTGGAAATACAAGTAGAGAACAATTCATAGAATTATTGACTCATACTTTTATTGAGCACAGAAACTGGAGCCAACCTGCCATCAAAGCAGTTTAGGAGCCATCAGTTAAAAGAGACTTTGCAGCACCAGGCTGAAGTCCGGTCAATTTTGGGACATTGGCAGTTACAAATTGAGTTTTGACGAATATCCCAAGATGCACAACCCATTCCACAGACACATGAAGTGGGTAGATAACCTAGGAAGTAAAAAGGAAATGAAAAGAATGTTAGAAAAGATAGCGGTTATACAGATCTGTGTTACTTCATTTGAGTGTTTGGAACAATTGTGATATAAATGCCAAGCTAAGCAGATTCCTTCAGCAGTCTGGCTTAGTTTGCATTTTGTACCCAGGCATGCACAAGGCAGGCAGATGTCAGAAAAGGGGTTTGATAGAGGAGAATTTTTTCACCCAATTCTCTTCTCTTAGCTCCTG
Organism: Naja naja; assembly: GCA_009733165.1. Taxonomy (NCBI): domain Eukaryota; kingdom Metazoa; phylum Chordata; class Lepidosauria; order Squamata; family Elapidae; genus Naja; species Naja naja. The sequence continues at coordinate 123,275,105 of CM019149.1, read as the reverse complement.
ATCTTCTCCCACAAGTTATTAGTTCTCACCTGATGGACAAGTGGCAAAAGCACCTTGACCAGACACAGTTTTGCAGACCAGATGGAACGTTGGCAAATAAAGACTCTGGGAAACCAATAGTTATTATTAACAAATGCATCTTTAATCAAACAGGATTCTTTATTTCTGTTTTGTAA
>CM019149.1:123229493-123273929 GCA_009733165.1 Naja naja | reverse complement strand
AATCTGAAAAGAACCAAGAAAATGAAAAAAGCTACCCAGTCCTTCTTTCAAATGATAGAAGAAATGAATATTAAAGACATATGGAGAAATATTGGAAATAAAGGAATTTTACTTTTATTCAAATAGACATGAATCATGGTCAAAGAATAGATATGGTATGGGCATCTGCAGATATGCTCCCGATATACAGAAAATTCAAATTGAAGAAAGAAATGGGACCTGGGGTAGGATCACAATCCATTGACAGTTGCTGGAAGGACAGAGGAGAAGATCTAGATGGACATTAAATAATATGATTTTGAAGAGAAGGAATTTAAAGAGAATTGAGACAGAACTTATCTTTTTTTCAAGGAAAATAGAAAAGAAGATACATCACTAAACTTCGTTGGGATCGATGAAGGCTTATACAAGAGGTTTGATAATTGACTATATAAGGAAAAGAAATATTAAGCGGAAGACACTCAAAATTTTGGAAGATGATTTCCAAATTGGAAGAATTACAACAATCACCGCAAGGGAAAAGATATTAAAGGAAAATGGATGTGATTAAACATAAAATGGCTTTAATGGACAAGGAAAAGAAATCATCAAAAGATTAAAGGCGCTAAACAAATTACTTTGAAAACGGTAATAAGCCAGGAAGGTGGTTAAGCGTATAAAATTAGAAAAGGAAAGAAATAAAAAAATAGCCAATTAATAGATGGAAAAGGAATATACAGCATGAAAAATGAAAAAAAAAATTATTCGAGACTACTATGAAAAACTGTACTCTCAAGAAGATATTCTAGAAGAAAAAATTGAACAGTATTTACAAAAGACAAGACTACCACAGATACCTGAAGATATTGAGACAATGTTAGAAGGAACATAACCATGATGGAATTAACAGAAGCCTTGAAGAAACAAAATACAGGAAAAGCACCAGGCCCAGATGGTCTACCAGTGGAATTTTACAGGACCTTCCAGGAAGTGTTAAGCCTCCCCTTCTAGAAGTGATGAATGAAGTCTTATTAAAAAAAGTACCTGAGACATGGTTGGAAGCTTATATTACCCTAATACCTAAAGAAGAAATGGATCTACAACAAGTTAAAAATTATAGACCTATCTCATTGTTGAATTCAGATTATAAAATTTTGCTTCAATCTTGGCAGAAAGAATGAAAAGATACTTAAATGAATTTATCCACGGATCAAAATGGATTTTGCCAAAACGACAAATTAAGCAAAATGTGAGAATAATTTTAGATACTTTGGAGTATTATGAAGACATTACCCTGAAAAACAGATGGCACTGATGTTTTTAGATGCTCAAAAAGCATTTGACAATGTGAACTGGCGGTTTATGATATTGCAAATGATGCAAATGGGCTTTGGAAAAAACTTTATACAAGCTATTGAGGCAATATATAATAATCAAACAGCAAAGATATTGGTAAATGGAAGTTGACAGAATCTATAGGGATAAGAAAAGAACCAGACAAGGTTGTCCTCTGTCAGCCTACTGTTTGTTTTAACACTAGAAGTACTGAATAGAGCTATCAGAGAAGATGAAAAAGAAATAAAGAATGAAAATTAAAAAGAAGAATATAAACTACAGGCGTTTGCAGATGATTTGGTATTCATACTAGAGGATCCACTTAAATCAGCACCTAAGTTGATGAACAAATAGAAGAATATGGAATGGTGGCAGGTTTAAAATTAATAAAGACAAAACAAAGATCTAACAAAGAATATGTTAGCAAAGCCTAAGAAAAGATTTAGAAGATTTATTAGAGATTCAGATTGCAAATAAAGTTAAATATTTGGGAATAAATATAACACAAGATGCAGTACATTGAAAGATAATTATATAAAACTCAAACAACAGAATGGCGACAGATCTTGAAAGATGGGAAAATATGCAATTATCTCTTATTGGCAGAATATCGACAGTTAAGATGAATGTTTTACCCAGAATCTTATATTTATTTCAGACAATTCCAGTTAGACTTGGGAAAGAATACTTGAAGATTTAAATAAAATCACATCAAAATTCATATGGCAGGGCAAAAAGCCAAGAATCAAATTTAAGCTACTACAAGATGCAAGGTCAAGAGGGGATTAGCTCTACCAAATGGGAATTGTATTATCAAGCTGCAAGCCTGATGTGGGTGAAAGAATGGATAACATTGAGAAACAATAGATTGTTAACTTTAGGGTCATGATCTATTATTAGGATGGCATGCTTTCTTATGGTATAAAGGAACTAAAAAACAAGGATATTTTAGAAGACACTATGTTCGAGAAGCTTTGTTTTTAAATTGGGAAAAACCAGAAAACAACATTATATACAAATTCCATTATGGGTATCTACTATTGAAGCTTTTCATATGCAATAATATACAAGAAGGAACAAACAGTTAGATATGAAGAGATTTTAAATGAAAAGGGTGAACTCAAATCGATAAACACTACAAGAACAAGGTATAAAAATGAATTGGTTTTCATATTTGCAAGTACAATCTAGATATGATGAGGATATGTTAAGACTGAAGGATTTATAAAAAGCAAACTGAATTAGATAAAATCTTGATGAGCACGAACAGAAAAATGATTAAAAACTTTATGGTTATCTATTAGAAGTTAGAATGGAAGAGGAGCAGGTTAAAGAAACAATGATTGCTTGGGGAAAAATTTTGGTTATGGGATAGATTTAGAGATGCAAACACTGTGGGATCAAATTATAAAATGACAATGTCAACTGCATATAAAGAAAATTTGTATAAGATGTTTTACAGGTGGCACCTATCCCGAGAAGGATTGCAAGAATGTTCAAGGATAAATCGGATAAGTGTTGGAAATGTCATCAGATACCTGGCTCCTACTACCACATGTGGTGGACTTGCGTTGATGCTAAAAGATACTGGACTAAAATCCACATGTGGTTGGAAAAATGACACAACAACATATAGACTTGAAACCTGAGATATTCCTGTTGGGAATTGTACAGAGACATTTAACAAAAGAACTGAAATATCTGATTGTTAATGTACTGACAGCGCTAGAATTGTATTTGCTAAAAACTAGAAATGATAAGACACCTCTTGGGAGGAAGTGATTAAGAAGATTTTGGATTGTGCGAAATGAGTAGATTAACATTTGAAATTAGGGATCAAGAAGAAAAGCAGTTTTATAAGATATGGAATATGTTCTACAATGGTTAGACAAAAAAAGTTTGGTAATGTATTTTGGGAATATAAAGATAGATAGAACTGTTGAAACAATATAGAGATTATAATATGATAAAGGATTAATAATAATGATTATAGCTTTTCCTTTTGTAATATTGAGTATGAATAATGAGGGTAGGCACTGTGATTTTTGACCACCGAAAACATACTTGAAATTGATATGGATCTATGTGTTGTATGTTTGTTTGTTATGTTTGTGTTTTTGGAAAAATAAAACTTCTTTTAAAAAAAAAAAAAAAAAAAAGAAAATTACTCCCTCGTCTTTTCAAAACATGATAAGCGAGCTTAATTTGAAACATGTGTGGAGAGAATTAAACCCAAATAAAAAACAATACACTTTTTTTCTCGAACCCCCACAATTCTTGGTCTAGACTAGATCAGATATGGGTGGGCCTTGGGCTAATGGAAAAGATTGAAAAGATTGAGATCATGCCAAACATATGGACGTGCCATAATCCCATACGAATTAAATGGAAAGGGAAAAGGAAAATAGGAAGATGGACATTTAATAATACCATATTAAGAGATAAAGTATATATTGAAATGATAAAGAAGGAATTAAAAATATTTTTTGAAATAAATAAAAGAGAACAGACCTCTCTACAGAATCTTTGGGATACGACCAAGGCTTATGTGAGAGGTTTAACTATTGCATATAATATTAAAAAGAATAAAGAAAAAAGACAACAACAAAGTTTATGGAGGGAGAAATTGAAAGACTTAGAAACAAGTAGACAAAAGAACTTGAATAATTTAACTATTAAGAAAGAAATTGATCTAATAAAGCATAAAATAAATTTAAGTATACAGGAAGATGTGGCCCAGAAAATTAAATTGGCGAAGCAAAATTATTTTGAAAATGCAAATAAGCCAGGGAGGTGGTTAGCCCATAAAATTAAAAAAGAGCAGGAAAAGAGAATGATTATAGCTTTTCAGGATCAGGAAGGGAAATCATGTACGCAGCCCCCCAAAAAGAAAGAAATTGCAAAGGAATTTTTTACAAAATTGTATAAGCAAGAGGAAATACCAGAAAATTTTTTTGATCAATATTTGAATAAAAAGAATCTCCCTGAAATAGTGGAGGAAGAGAAACAAAATTTGAACAATAAAATCACTATAGAAGAAATTAGAGTGGCAATTGGAACACAAAAAGTAAATAAAACCCTTGGACCAGATGGACTCCCTTCGGAATTTTACAAGGAATTCCAAGAAATTCCTTGTAAAAGGAATATTGCTGGATCTGTACAATGAAGCGTTGGAGAATGCCAGGGTGCCTAAATCATTGATGGAAGCATATATTATCCTCATACACAAAGAACAATCAGATCCCCTCAAAATACAAAATTACAGACCAATATCACTGTTAAATGTTGACTATAAAATAATGGGTTCAATTTTGGCGGAAAGATTAAAAAGAATACTAAACAGAATTATTCATACTGACCAGAATGGCTTCCTCCCTCATAGACAGATAAAAACAAACACAAGAACGATTATGGATGTATTAAAATACTGAGGTACACACAACTAGATCACTGGCATTGATATTCTTAGACGCCCAGAAAGCATTTGACAATTTGAACTGGGATTTCCTCATAAAACAATTAACAGGTATGAAATTTGGCAAAAACTTTATAGGATTTATTAAAACAATTTACAAGATGCAAACTGCCAAGATATTAATAAACAGGGAAAGCACAGATGATATAAAGATAAACAAAGAAGTAAGACAAGGTTGTCCCCTAGCCCCTTTACTATACATATTGGCAGAAGAGATTCTTTTAGCACAAATCAGGCAAAACCAAGAAATTAGGGGATTAAAAATAAAAAAGGAGGAATATAAGCTTCAGGCTTTTGCTGATGATATGGTATTCCTACTAGAAGAACCTCTAGAAACAAGCCCCATTTTAATAGGAGAAATAGAGGAATATGGAAGGGTTGCAGGGTTAAAAATTAATAAAGATAAGACAAAATTTTTAAGAAAAAATTGTACAAAGGAACACAAGGAAGAATTAACAAATACATTAGATATCCAGACAGTCACTAAAGTAAATTACCTAGGGATTTGGTTGACAGTCAGGTGTTCATCGATTAAGAAAGATAATTATGACAAATTAATATCCCAAATAATTAAGGACTTATTAAGTCCTTAAGGACAATAATTGGGTAAAATTGCAGCTATCACTACCGATAGTAAAAATGAATATATTGCCGATACTGTTGTTCTTGTTCCAGACTGTGCCAGTCAAGTTGGAGGAGAATTTTTTGGTAGATTTAAATAAATATATCTCTAAATTTATATGGCAGAAGAAAAAAGCTAGAGTTAAATTTAAATTATTGCAGGATGCCAGGAAAAAAGGAGGATTTGGCCTTCCAGATTTTGAACTATATTAGGAGGCGGCTATAGTAAATTGGCTTAGGGATTCGGCTAAATTAGAAAATAGGAGATTATTAATATTAGAGGGTTTCAATCTCCAACTTGGCTGGCATGCCTTTATGTGGGATGGAAAAGAGCCTTGGTGGCTCAGGCTGTTAATTGCCTGCACTTAAGTTCCAGCTGCCTACAACTGCTGTAGGCTCGAATCCCACCAGGCTCAAGGTTGACTCAGCCTTCCATCCTCTCGGGTTAGGTAAATTGAGGACCCAAGATTGTTGGGGGCAATTAGCTGACCTTGTAAAAATGCCGCTTAGTAATAAGCAGGCATATACAGTGGAATGAAGGCTATTGCTGAGCACACTGGGTTGCATCCCAAAAATTGTAAGCCACCCTGAGTCTCCGGAGAAGGGCAGCATATAAATGTAATTTTTAAAAAAATTCAAATATCATTCATACTTTCAAAGACAGCATGTAAGGAATGTACTGTCTAACGTTTGGGAAAAGATAAAAAAAATCATTACTTAAAAGTTAGTTTAGTTTAGTTTATTTGGACTTATAGGCTGCCCTCTCTCCCGAAGGACTCAGGGCGGTGTACATAAAAACGAACAATACAAAAATTAAAACAATTAAAAAATATTAAATTACCACCAAATAAACATTCCAAGTTAAAACCCCAATCCCCTGTCAGTCCAGGCCGGATTGTGAAAACAACTATGTTTTAAGGTCACGGCGGAGGGAGCGGAGATCAGGGGCCAGGCGCAATTCCAAGGGTAACAGGTTCCAGAGGGTGGGCTCTCCCACAGAGAAGCCCTCCCCTAGGGCCACCAGCCTACAATGTTTAGCTGACGGTACTCCCAGGAGGCCCCGTCTGTGGGAGCACACTATTGGTATTAGACGGCAGGAGATGTTCTTGCAAGTACCCCAGACCCAAGCCATATAGGGCTTTATAGGTTGTTACCAGCACCTTGAATCTCAAAGGTTCCAATGTGGTTATCCATGGTAGAAGCAGTTACGCACCCAAATGTAATGGACTATGAAAATATAGTCAGGTATAAAGATCTGTTGTACGATACAGGAGAACTTAAGAATAGGAACCAAATAAAACTACAAGGAAAAGAGATAGCATGGTGGCCCTTCTTACAAATCCAAACGCACTATAAAAAAGATAGAGAACAGTTTGGCTTCAATACGAATTTACAAGAATTTGATAAAATATGGTTAGGAGAAGAAAAGAAAGTAATTAGTAAAATATATAAATATCTGCTGGATTACAAATTAAAAGAAGAAACGGTTACAGACTCCATGATAATATGGGCTAAAAATGTGGGCCATAGCATTCAATTAGATAAATGGGAACACATGTGGCAAACAAATTATAAATTGACTTTGTCTGTAGCTTATAAAGAAAAGTTATATATAATGGCTCATTGTTGGCACTTACCCCCGGCTAGATTGGCTAAGATGTACCCCAACCTACCACCCAATTGCTGGAAATGTAATTATGTACAAGGAACATATTTCCATATGTGGTGGACCTGCCCATGTGCCCAGAAATATTGGAGGAACATGAGAAATTGGATATTAAATATGACAAAACAAAACTTAAAATTTGAACCTGAAACCTTTCTTTTAAGTATGATAAACCTAAAGATAGAAAAAAAATATCAACATTTAATCTTGCATATTATAACTGTGGCCAGGATAACTTATGCACAAAATTGGAAATTGACGTCTATCCCTTCAGATGATAGGGTAATTTAAAAAATTCATGAATGTGCTGAAATGGACAGCCTAACTAAGTTGTTAAAAAATAAACAAGATAGTGAATATTATGAAATATGGAATATTTGGTACAAGTAGATAAAGAAAATGTAACATTTGACATTTCGTCAAGTCAAAGAAGAGTTAGAAGATGTGTAATTAATATTAAATGATATAGAGAAACTAAAATGTTAAAAGAACGAAGGAGTTATTTTAATAAGGTAGATCACATTAAAGAAAAGGACAAAGATTTCAACCACTGCTCAAAATATGTTGTAAAATGTATATATGTATATATATATATATCTGTGTATGTTTGTTTGTGTGTTTTAAATTTATGTTAAATAAATAAAATTTTTAATTTTTTTTACATAAAATTTTTTAAAAAAGACCAGAGGTTTATTTCATGAGCAATTTGGAACACGAACAGCCATTATAGCACAACTTACAGTAATAACCCATTGCAATGTGGTCCAGAGACAATAGCTAGGTCCAGCAAAGGAATAGTTATGGCCAGTGGCCCTGATTTGAGACCCATTTCCTTCTTTTATATCTTTCTTCTGACAATCCTTCAGTAAACGGAATTTTACTGGAGTTACTTCCTTGTTCCCTCATACTGAGCGTCAGTTTCCACCTATATCTGTGTACATTTCAAACCTCTATTCACCAGCTACTTTTAGTTCCTTATTTCTTGTGGTTTTGTCCTTCTATGTCCAAATATATTTATAAAGCTACATACTTTGCAAAAGCACGTTTCACAATTAGCAATGGCTCAGCAGGATTACAAATAGTTCTGGTACATTTTGGAATCATCCTATCCAAAACTTTGGTTCATGTCTCTTTATTCCGGGGCCTGCTATCATCCAAAGGCCTTATTGAATCTGATAGATCAATAGCCTATATTTTTGTTTCCCACACCATAAATAGTGCACAGATTAATTATCCATGCATCCTTTGGTATATCTATAGAGGGACATGTCGGTTTTTGTCACTTGGGATTCTTATACACTTTTAGCATAATGTGTGAAGTAACTAGTTCAAATACAAAATGCTACCTGAGGGAAGTATGTCATGTTATTAGATAGAGTGGTATTTTCATAATTTATGCTAAATGAAGCAGGGACACACATGAAAGGTCTTATTCCCTTGTGATCACATGACTGTAAGGAATGCTGCATTGGTTGTAAGTGTGTAAGTGAGGAGGGGTGATAAGTCCCTTCTTTCAGCACTATCATAACCAGTTGTGGGCTGCTGCCTAGTCAGACCGGTTCGGGTGAACCGGTAGTTGTGATTGCCGCTGGCTGGGCCCATCCACCTGACCCTGCACTATCCTTTCCATATATAATTAACTTTCTGGCTCGCCCCCTCCCCATGCTGCAGTACTTGCTGTTCTCACTGGAGCTGTCTGAGTAGATTAGCTGCATGTTTGAAGCTGCGTTACAGCCCCAAAGAGGCGCGTGCTAGCAAAGCGAGGGTGCGTGTGTGCGCACGCTCCCAACCAGTGAACCGGTTGTTAACATAGTGCAGCCCACCTCTGATCATAACTTTGAAGGGTTGTTAAACTAATTATCTTTTTTAAAAGCAATTTTCTATTAATTACATTTCTTAGTGCTTAATAAACATTGTGTTGTCTGGGTATTTAATTTGCTTAACAATACAGATTCCATTCTTACTCTCCACCCCTTTTTTCCAACCACTGGTAAAATAAGTCCCATGTTTGATAATATTCTGTGTCTTCTTTCTGTCTGATTTTCAATGTAAGTCTATTCAATGTAAGCACAGTAATTTCTGCACAGTCCAGTACAGTGGCAAATCTATGGCACTTGTGCCACAGGTGACACACAGAGCTCTCTCTGTGGGCACGTGCGCTGTTAGCCTAGCTCAGCTCCGCTGCACATGCGCATGCGCATCCCACTGGCCAACTGGTCTTTGGGTCCCTGCTGTGCAAGCGCAGGGGTGAGGCGCATGCACAGGGAGACACACATGTGTGGGGAGACATGTGCATTTGCAGGGCGTGCATGCGCGTTTTGAGCATTCGGTGCCAAAAAGGTTTGCCATCATTGGCCTAGTATCTTCTTAATTATCTCTTTATCTTGCAGTGTTTCTTCATCTTTCCAATATTGTGCAAAGATAGTCCTTGCTGCTGTTAAGACATATAATACTACATACATACTTTTCTTATCAAATTTTTCTGATATCATCCCTAATAAAAACAGTTCAGGTTTAAAATCTACATGTTTCCCTGTTATATTTTCTAGCCATCTGTGTATTTTTGCCCAATTTTTTTTGTTTTATCACAAGTCCACCACGTATGATAAAATGTGCCCATCTTTTGACTACATTTCCAACATTTGCTAGACATATTTTTAAACATTTTAGCTAATCTAGCAGGTGGTAAGTGCCATCTATAAAACATTTTATATGAATTTTCTTCGTAACAGGTTCCCATTGTTAATCTATAGTTTCTTTCCCATAAATTTTGCCATTATTTTAGGTTTTATTTTTCCCATATTGATATTAGTGAGTTTCTTATATAGTGGTTTTGAAAGTATCTATGGATTTTATTCTTCTCATACCATAGGAAGGCATGCCATCCTAACTGTAAATCATATCCTTCTAAATATACTGTAACAGTCTATTGTGTCTAAGGTTTATCCATTTTTTAAACCATGTTATCACATGCTTGGTAATATAAAGACCAATCTGATAATCCAAACCCTTCATTTTCTTTAGATTCTTGTAGCATTTTCAATTTTATTCTTATTTTCCTTGCCAAATTTGTTCAAATCATCAAAGAATTTCTTTTCAATTTTTATAAGTACTGTTTGAAGCAGGAAAAACAGTTTTGGTGGGATATTCATTTTTATCGTGTCAAACCTTCCTAACATTGATAAATGTAGGTTTTTCCATTTTTCCAAATCTAATTTTATTTGCTTAAGTAGTTTTATATAATTGTCTTCTTTTATCATTGCACATCTTTCTGTTAAGTATATTCCCAAATATTTAACTTTGTTAACTATTTGAAAGTCCACTTTTTCTGCCAGATTTTCTTGTTCTTTTTGTGTAAGGTTTTAAACTATAACTTTAGTTTTTTCTCTATTTTCAATCCTGCTACCTCTTCAAACTCCTCTATCTCCTTTAACAGTTTCAGGATTGTCTCTAGTGGTTCTTCTACAATGAATACCACATCGTCTTCAAATCAGTGGTGGGATTCAAATTTTTTTACTACCAGTTCTGTGGACGTGGCTTGGTGGGCGTGGCAGGGGAAAGATACTGTTATGTATGCAGGTTTGAATGTCATTGGTTAAGTTTGAACTGTTCTTGTAAAATGTCAGAAATGATTGGTTTAAAAGTGCGGGAAAACCCTGCACTCTGATTGGCTGGCAACTGCGGCTGCTGGCTATAAGTAGCAGCCCAGCCAAATCAGGTCTGTTATGAGCTGTAGTCACTAATAAACTCTTCACTGAAGCACTCCGCGTCTGACTCTTCATGCAAATCTAACACTAGCGACGAAGGTGGGATCCTTCCTGAAGAGAAGACAACACGGAGAACAAGCTGAGAGAGATGGCTGCGCTGAACACCCCCCCATCCCCGTTCGATCCGACGGCAGAAGACTGGGACTCATATACAGATCGTTTCCAAATGTATTTGGAGGGAAACGATCTCGCCGACTTTTCCGACAAGCAGAAGAGGGCGGTCTTTCTCACCCACTGCGGTCTGGCCATTTTCAAGATGGCGAAGGCATTGGCGGGAGCTGCAGACGTGAAGGTAATGGACTGGTCCGACTTAGAAAAGTTATTAAGAGCCCATTACGCGCCACAAGTATCGTGCCTCATTAAGAGTCACCAAGAATGCTGAGGTGGACTGAATTTCTTGCTGCTTATTCATACAATCTTATCCGCAAGCCTGGCAAGGACACTGGACATGCTGATGCCTTGAGTCGCTGCACACTTCCTTGTCACAAGGAGGACTTTGAACCTGAGGCACACACCTTTTTCCTAGAAACTGTTGCCAAGCTTCCAGTAAATGTTACATGAGGGTCATCCTGGTATTGTAAGGATGAAGGGATTGGCCAGGAGTTATGTATGGTGGCCAGGTATTGACAAAATGGTTGAAAACTGGGTTGCATCTTGTCCCAACTGTCAGGTAGTCAGGCCTGCCCCACCTCTCGCCCCCAAACAGGAATGGGAATGTCCTAGGGGCCCATGGTCCAGGATCCACATTGATTTTGCTGGCCCTACTAGAGGGCACACCTTTCTTATTATAGTAGATGCATATTCCAAATGGCTAGAGGTAATCCCAATGGCATCCACCACAACTGATGCTGTCATCAAGCAGCTCAAAAAGCTTTTTGTAACCCACGGGTTACCTGATGTTCTTGTCTCTGACAATGGCCCTCAATTTACATCCAACCTTTTTGAATCCTATTTAACACAACAGGGTATCAGACATGCCCTCACTGCCCCTGGGCACCCTTCGGCTAACGGCCGGGCTCAACGAATGGTACGTTTTACCAAGGAAAAGCTTCAGCAATTGGGTCCTGGGGACATCACTGAGAAAGTTGAAAAACTTCTTAGTGTTCAGCAGATCACTCCTAACCCATCAACTAACTTATCCTCAGCAGAGTTGTTGATGGGTAGGAAACTTAGGTCTCCCCTTGACCGCCTTCATCCCACTTACGCACCCAACGCACCACTTGATTCCACTAGCAAAGTTCGCACGTTCAGTGTGGGTGATTCTGTTTATGCTAAGAACCTTATGGGTGAACCTTCATGGATTCCTGCTGAAATAACTCAAATCACAGGCCCCAGGTCTTACAGGGTACAAATGGAGGATGGAGTCCTCTGGAACAGGCACATTGATCAGCTTAGATCCAGGTTACCTCAGGAACATCGCAATTGTTCCTCTCTGGTTCCGATACCTACTGCCTTTTCTAGGGGGGAGGGGGAGGAACATGAGGATAATCAGCAAACAAGAATCAACCCCATGTGTAACGAGCCATTATGACAGAAACCATCCCAAAACCTGTCACAATGCCAAAATCCATCCTTACAAGTGGAAGATTGTACATCACTACCTGACTTGGGTGCTGACATTGGGCTGGAGATGGGTTGGGAGGAGAGACCAGATTCTAACAATCAAACAGGGTCTTCTTTCACAGGAAGTCCAACAAGGGAAATGTCAACAGACACATTTCCTCTCTCACTGGGTGAGAACGTTAAAACTTCTGAACCACGAAGGTCTCAACGTACACATAAGAGCCCCACCTATTTAAAAGAATACATTAGATAGGTTGGGGTTTGAGTATGGACTGAACGTAGTGGGGAGGGGTGTTATGTATGCAGGTTTGAATGTCATTAGTTAAGTTTGAACTGTTCTTGTAAAATGTTGGAAATGATTGGTTTAAAAAGTGCGGGAAAACCCTGCACTCTGATTGGCTGGCAACTGCGGCTGCTGGCTATAAGTAGCAGCCGCAGCCCAGCCAAATTGGGTCTGTTATGAGCTGTAGTCACTAATAAACTCTTCACTGAAACACTCCGCGTCTGACTCTTCATGCAAATCTAACAGATACTATAAAATCTCCAGTCAGAGGTGGTATTTGCCGGTTCTCCAAACTACTCAAAATTTCTGCTACTGGTTCTACAGAACTGGTCAGAACCTGCTGAATATCACCTCTGCTTCAAATGCTTGCAGTTTATATCTTTCCTCTCTTATCTCTAGTCCCTTAATTTCTGAATTTTGTCTGATATTCCTGTTCAAAACTTCCAAAGTCAATATAAATAATAAAGGCAATAGCGGGCATCCTTGTCTTGCCCCCTTTTTTTATATTAAAGCTCTCTGTATAGTCCCCATTTATAATTACCTTAGTTGTTTGTTTATGATATATTGTCTTAATTACATATATAAATTCTTCTCCAAAGTCCATACACTTTAGTTGATGTATCATAAATTGCCAACTTACATTATCAAAAACCTTCTGGGCATCTAAGAAAATTAGTGCCATTTGTTTTCCTGGATGTGTTTCATAGTATTCTAATGTGTCTAAAATGATCCTTAAATTGTGCTTTATTTGTCTTTTTGATAAGAAACAATTTTGATCTGGGTGGATAAATTACATCAAAAGGTTTTTCAGTCTCTCTGCCATTATTAAAGCAAAGATTTTGTAGTTAGTCCACATTTATTAAAGATATTGGTCTATAATTTTTTATCTGCATCAGGACTACATCTTCTTTTCATAGTAGTGTAATATTCACTTCTATTTATGTATTTGGTAATTTGGTTTCTAATAATAGCTCATTACAAATTTCGTTCAGTGGTGAACTTAACATGTTTGAAAAACATTTATAGAATTCTGCTGGTAGCCCATCTGCGCCTGGAGTTTTATCATTTTTCTGTCTTTTTATCACTTCTGTTAGTTCCCACATTGCTACTTTTCCATTTAATATAGTTTTAAAAATTTTCTGGGACTTTAAGTAGACTGGCTTCTTCCATATATTGTGTTATTTTTTCCATAGATTTATTTTCTGTATCATATACAGGCTGTGCCCCCCCTCCATATTTTGCCTTCCTGGGCCTCAGGGAAGCCTCCTGGGTGAAGCAGTAAGTAAGTGAGGGGAATCCCGGCACAGCTGATCATCAGAACAGCTGATCATCGGGAGGGGAAAAAAAGAAATACCTTAAGGAGTGACTGGTTGGAGAAGAACACAGTCAACGATGTTGGGCATGCACACAATGTTGTGCATGCGCAATAAGGACTGACTGGGCAGGCAGGGGAGGGGTGAGTGGAGAGGGGCGGGGCCAGCTAGGGGCATGATTTGCCACATAACAACTGGTTCTATAGAACTGGTCCGAACCAGTAGAATTCCACCCCTGTGTGGAGGCACAGTGGTTATAATGCAGTATTGCAGGCTAATTCTACCTACTGCCAGCAGTTTGATTTTCACCGGATCAAGATGTCTTAGCCTTCCATCTTTCCAAGGTCGGTAAAATGAGGACCCAGATAGTTAGGAGTAATATGTTGACTGTGTAAACTGCTTAGAGAGGGCTGTAAAGCACTATGAAGCAGTATATGAATCTGTGTGCTATCACGATTGATCTACCTCTTGCTGTCGGATTTCCAGCATATCCATCAATAACTCTTTTATCACTCCCATTTTCTCTTTATTTTCTTCTATTATTACTCTTAAAGCGTAATCTGCCTGCTTCATTTCAGAATTTTTTACTATCTCTTCCTCATCTTTATCTATTTGTGTCATTTGTTGATTTATCTTCTTTATTTCTTCCTCTACTCTTTCGGCTTTCTCCTCTATTTCCTGAATATCTTGTTCATTTTTCATTGTCATTGTAGGTCTTATTTAACTTTTTTTCTTTCGTCTCATAAGATGTTCTATTGCACAGCATTTATAGAATAGCCCACCCAGTTTCCCCATGTTCTCATTAATCCATGTAGTCAGTTCCTCTCTGTTCTTCTTAAAGGGCAATTCCTGTTGTTTATTATCTTCAAAAGGCTGCTCCCAACCCATCCAAAAAAACAAGTAGCTAAAAGGAAAAAGCCTTCCAGGTGTTGTTTGCACTCTATTTCTCTTTTTCTTATCAATCCTGAGTTTCAAGGTCTTTTCTAGTATAGTATAGTTCCACCAGTAGATGGCACCCCAGCCCAAGAGTCCAACATTAAAACAAAATGGAAACTCTCACAGTTGAGTGCCAAATAATCACAAAACCATTTTTCTTTATATATTCTCTTCCAATAGTCAAACAATATTGTCAACAAATTTAAATCACTTTTCACAATACTGCAAGTTCCAGTCCAATCTTTCAATATTTTGAGACTTCATAGACTCCCATTACATTTTTCCTTTTTCTTTCAGGTCGATAATCTCTCTGAGTGTGTTAGCTTGCCGCTTTCTCAGTGCTTTAGAAAATCTTTCTTTCAAAAATTCTTCCATGGGGTTAGGTCTTTGGTATAGAAGTTGAAAATCACCTCACCCAGTTCCAATCACTGCAGCTCATCTTTTTCTTTGGTTGCCCCAACTTCAGTTGGCCATAATGGCCGTCACTCTTCTTTGTTAGTTGGAAGGGTAGCTTGGATCGAGCAGGAGAGCTGTCACTCTCCCACAATCAACAAGAAGCCACTCCGTTCTTTGTCACGCCTCCAGGGTGACTTTAGCCCAGAGGTGTCAAACTCAAGTCCTGGGGGCCGTATCCAGCCCATGGGGTACTTAGGTCTGGCCCATGGGGCCGGCCTGGAAACAGTAAAGGACTGGCCCATGGTGCTTCTCCCAGTGAAAACAGCTCCATTTTCACTGGCAGAAGGCTGTGGCAGCCAAAAACTTGGGAGTATGTTTTCATTAGCAGAGTACTCGGGCCACCACAGATGCCCCTGACACGAGTGACATTGAGCTGCCCATTCCCACCCTGGCTACACCCACCCTGGCCCCCTGAGGTCAAACACAACCCTGATGCAGCCCTCAATGAAATGGAGTTTGATACCCCTGCTTTAGCCCCTTAGGGCCCCCAACGATAAAGAATTGGCTGGGATTTGTGGAGCCCCGCTATCCAGCGACCATCCTGCCATGATGCCAAACCAGAAGTCATGACAATATATTTCTATTTGGATGAAGACATACACTGCAAAGGAGTTTATCACTGAATTGAATGCTTCTTCTGTCTTTTAGAATCCGAGAGAACCTGGATTCTCTTGTTACCTGAAAAAAGCTTCTAGCAGAACAGACCAATCACTTGGTTCATGAGCTGAGAGACTGGGAGTAACCATGATATAGCCTAAATAGACATAAAATTTGCTCAGCCTCTTCTCGGCTGTCCTTAGCATTCTCTGTGTGGACCTTCTATCTCTGTACCTTCTATCTGAGGCACTGCTGCTACTGTTAAAATGCTCTCAATCGTGCCTCTTTAAAAAGTGGCCAGGACAGAAGGAGAAAGATGTACTCTCCTCATCTGACACAGGAAATGCAGGTGCTGGTTTGCACATTTCACTAAGAATGACGTGTGGAGAGACCAATTCAGGTTTGATTTGATTGATTGATTGGACTTGTATGCCGCCCCATCTCTGAAGACTCGGGGCGGCTCACAACTAAAAACATACATTCATAATAAATAAATAGTTAAAAAAGAATTAAACCAAACCAAGCCCAATATCAATATTAAAATTAAATAAAAAGACCACCCCTCCCCAGAGAAGGTTATCACAGCCCAGCTTGGTCAAATAACCAGGTCTTCAGGTCATGGTGGAAGGTGCAGAGGTCAGGGGCCAGATGGAGCCCCAGGGGAAGCTGGTTCCACAGGGTGGGAGCCGCCACAGAGTATGCTCGTCCCCGGGGGACAGCCAGCCGACACTGGCTTGCTGATGGAACCCCGAGAAGCCCCTGCCTGTGTGCTCGCACAGGGCAGTTGGTACTCGATATCGGCAGGAGTCGTTCCCTTAAATATTCTGGACCCATGTCATGTAGGACTTTGAATGTTAAAACTAAAATCTTGAATCTCACCCAGAGTGCAACCGGCAACCAATGCAGGTCGCGCAGGAGGGGGGTAATATGGGAGAATCGGGAAACTCCCATCACCACCCACGCGGCCGCATTCTGCACCAGCTGCAGTCTCCGGATGGTATGCAAGGGCAGTCCTAGATAGAGAGCGTTGCAGTAGTCGAGTCGAGAGGTGACAAGGGCATGAGTGACTGTACGCAGGGCATCTCGGTCCAGAAACGGGCGAAGCTGGCGAACCAGCTGGACCTGGGCAAAGGTCCCCCTGGCCACGGCCCCCACCTGTTCCTCAACCGGAGCCGTGCATCCAGGAGGACCCCCAGGTTCCGCGCCCTATCCACAGGGGGCAACACCTCTCCCCCTGTGGTCAATGATGGACATTCATGACTGGACCGAGATGCTGGTATGTACAGCCACTCAGCCTTGGACGGGTTGAGTCGAAGCATGTTTCTGTCTATCCAAATCCGTACCGCATCCAGACAACGGGTCATCACGGAGAAGGCATCACTGACCTGGTTTGGGGTGGAGATGTATAACTGGGTATCATCAGCATATTTATTTATTTATTTATTTATATTTGAACTTGTATGCCGCCCCATCTCCGAAGACTCGGGGCGGCTCACAGCTAAAATGCAGAACAATAAATATTTAAAAAACCATTAAACCAAATGACAAGCCCAAATATTAAAACAATGCAATAGTAAACATTAAAACCATCCCTCCCCCAGGGAGGAGTCACAGCCCGGGTTGGTCAAATAACCAGGTCTTTAACTCACGGCGGAAGGTGCGGAGATCAGGGGCCAGACGGAGCTCCAAAGGCAGTTGATTCCAGAGGTCAGGGGCCACAACAGAAAAGGCTCGTCATCGGGGAATCACCAGCCGGCATTGACCCGCCGATGGGACCCTGAGGAGTCCTTGCCTATGAGCTTGCACAGGGCAGCCGGCATTTGATATTGGAAAAAGACGCTCCCTCAAATATTGAGGACCCATGTCATGTAGGACTTTGTATGTCAGAACTAAGACCTTGAATCTCACCCGGAGCACAACCGGTAGCCAATGCAGGCCGCGCAGGAGGGGGTTAATATGGGAGAACCGGGTAACTCCCATCAGCACCCACGCGGCCGCATTCTGCACCAGCTGCAATCTCCGGATGGTATGCAAGGGCAGTCCTAAATAGAGAGCATTGCAGTAGTCGAGTCTAGAGGTGACAAGGGCATGAGTGCTCCTCCAACGAGGCCATCCAGAGGACCCCCAGATTCGTGCCCTATCCACAGGGGCAACACCTCTCCCCTATGGCCAAAGATGGACAATCTTGACTGGGCGAGGCCGCATATGCACAGCCACTCAGTCTTGGCGGGTTGAGTCAAAGCATGTTCCCACTCATCCAGATCCGTAGCATCCAAACACCAGGACATCAGGGAGGGGCATCGCTGATCTGGTTTGGGGTGGAAATGTACAGCTGAGTATCGTCAGCGTACTGATGGAATCTCACCCCAAAACCACGGATGATCTCACCCAGCGGCTTCATGTAGATGTTGAATAAGAGGGGAAAGGACCGACCCTGAGGGACCCCACAAGAGAGTTCCCTTGGGGTCGACCCAACCCCTCCCACCAACACCGATTGCGCCGCCCGAAGGTAGGAGGAGAACCACTGAAGAACAGTGCCCCCACTCCCAACCCCGAGGCGGCGCAAAGGATACCATGGTCGATGGTATCGAAGGCTGCTGAGAGGTCCAATAGGACCAGGACAGAGGAAAAACCCCTGTCCGGGCCCTCCAGAGATCATCCATCAGCGCGACCAATGCGTCTCCGTGCTGTAGCAGGTGGAAGCCCGATTGATATGTATCCAGGTAGTCCGCTTCATCCAGGAAGAGTGGAACCTGCTGAGCCACCACACTCTCAACAACCTTCGCCAAAAGCGAAGGTTGGAGACTGAGAAAGTTGTCTAACACGGTCGGGTCCAGGGCAGGCTTCTTCAGGAGGGTCTCACCACTGCCTCCTTCAAGGCGGAGGAAAGACACCCTCCCTCAATGAAGCATTGACAACTGCCGGAGCCAACGCAGGTGGCCTCCCTGGCGGCATAAGTCAGCCAGGAGGACCGAGGTCCAACAAACATGTGGTGGAACTCAGCCACCGCATAATCCTGTCCACTTCATCCTCGGAAACAGGATCGAACTCATCCCAGATAACAGTGGCCAGACTACCTGCACCTCGTTCCTCAGACCACTGCAAATCAGAGGACAGCCCGTCCTGAATGTGAGCGATCTTATCCAACAGATATTGACCAAACTCCTCAGCTCTACCCTTAGCGGGTCGGCCCCCCTCCAGATGAAGGAGGGAACGGGTAACCCGAAACAGGGCGGCTGGGTGGTTATCTGCGGGGCGCTATGAGAGTGGAGAGATAAGACCTTCTCGCCTCTCCCATAGCCACCAGGTAAGTCCTAATATAGGCTCTTAGCTGGGCACGATTGGATTGGGAATGGGTAGACCTCCACCTGCTCTCTAAGCCCCTCTGACGGACGTTTCATCTCCCGGAGCTCCTCAGTATACCAAGGGCAAGCCGGGATCCACGACGTGTGAAGGGGCGCATGGGGACAACCCTGTCGAGGCTTCGATGCAGCCCGTTGCCAGGCTGTTGCCAGATCTCGGCAGAGCTGTGGGCAAGGGAAGAGGAAAAACCCCAGTTCTGCCTGGAACCTTTCAGGGTCCATCAGAAGCCTGGGGGAACCATCTAAGTGGCTCCTCATCCCAGCAGTGGGGAGGCCTGTTGGAAGACCAGCTGTAGGAGATAGTGATCAGACCATGGAACGGGCAAGACTGTAAAAGTAGCTTGCCCTCTGTCACTCCGCCACCGTTCAGAGACAAAAACTAGGTCAAGTATTTCCCCCTCATGAGTTGGGCCTTGAATCAACTGGGTCAGGCCCATGGCCTCCATAGAAGCCATGAAATCCTGGGCCAAACCCGACACCCCCCCCCCAGGGAAGGCAAGTTGAAGTCCCCCAAGACCATAAGGTCCGGGAACTCCACCGCCACCCCTGAGAGGAGATCGAGAAGCCCAGGTAGGGCCACTGCCACACAGCTGGGGGAAAGGCATGTAAGCAGCAGGCCCACCCGACCACTAGGCCCCCACCTCAAGAGGAGGGTCTCACTCCCGCCTATCTCTGAAACAGAGACCTCCCTTGGAAACAGGGTCTCCCGGATAACCACGGCCACCCCACCACCCCTTCCCTGGGCCCGTGGCCGGTGCAAAACCTGAAAACCTGGTGGGCACAACTCAACCAGAGGGACACCTCCCTCCGGGCCCAACCAGGTCTCGGTGATACAGGCCAGGTCCGCAGCCTCCTCCTCGATGATTTCCCGGAGGAGGGAGGACTTATTAGCTACGGACCTGGCATTAAAATACACCAGCCTAAGCCCAGGGATCCCAGTTCTGCTGCCCCCTAGGGAGGAGGCCATAGGGTCGGAGCGTGCGACCGGCCTTAAATGTCGGGTGCGTGCTCCCATCACCTGATATGGCCCTATGCCTCGACGTCCTCTCCCAATCCCGACCACCCTGGGAATCGCGGCCCCCACCTCAGGGCCCAGAGCCCCACTGGTCCCCAACCCCCACCCCCTCCTGCTGCATCCCAGGCTGCAAAGAGACCCCTCCATCCCCATCCCCCTCCCTATCCCTTTAAAACACCGAATTAAAATTTTTAAAAGTCGACCCTTAGATCCCAATTTAAAATTTAAACCCTTGGTCGCAGCATGCCACCTCTCGGGATCCCAAGATCCATCATCAAGGTAAGCTGTCGACAACCCACTGGGCCAACTCAAGGACAAGGGTGCAGTCCTGAGGGCCCATAACTCCGGTCGCGAGTAGGCCCCCATAACAATGAATTACAAAATTCATAAAGGGTTATGAATTAAGCATGGCGTCAAATATAACCGGGTGATAGATGTTAAAGATGTAAAAATCCAAATGGAGAGAGAAGGTCCAGGCAACAGCGTCCAAGGAGTTCAGCACCACAAATGGGCCTCTCACATCCGTTTAGGGGCCGAAGATGGTACTAAGTGACCAACCGCTCTCTCACCACGGTGGTCAGAACAGTCTTGAAGCTGAAGGGTCCGATGTTAAATCCCTCTACCCTCTCACAGTAGAGGGATAATCCTCCCATTGTCCTCACACAACAATGGGGCCTGCCTGAAAACCAGAATCCTGAAGGGGAAGGGTCCAGATAGAATTAAGGACCATGACCGCTGTCTAGAGAAGATAGTCACACCCACAAAATACAGCGGGAGGGACCAGGCGGCCGAGCTGGCGATGGAAACCAGCAGCAGTAGGCCAGGATAACACAGTGCGGTATGGTGGGCGGGGAGTCCAGAGGAGTACATAGATGTTAGCTTCATCATGGTCAGGATCCAGGGCCGCAAAAGATGGCCAACCGTGGGGGAATGTCTACTCTGACCCCCCTTGGCCAACAGCCGCCCAACCGACCTGGCCAACGCCCGATGGAACCAGCACTCTCAACTGGGACCAGTCCAGCCACCAGAGGAGGGAGGTCAGCAGAACCGTCCAAGGTCTTGGGCCACTGCGAACACCCCCTGAGAAGTCCGAGGGCACGTTGGTTGGCCCAGGGGTCCGAGGGCTCGTTGGTTGGCCCAGGGGTCCATAGCAGTGGCATCCAACTTTGCTGCCACCAGCACCACAGACATGGCCACTGCAGCCTCCGCGGCCCCCATAAACATTCAGGCCGCCAGGCCGCAAAGCTCACCACCGCGGCCAACTCTCTCCTCAAAATGGCTGCTGCCTTCATCTTCCCCGCAGCCTCCGCTGTCACCGCCGCAGCTGTTCCCGCTGATGAAATTGCGGTCGGAGCCTCCACTGAGGCAGCTAATATTGCCGCCACTGCCACTCCAACCACTGCCTGCCAATAGAGAGGCCGCGGTCAATGCTGCTAACGCCCAAATCGCCGCTCCGTTATCGCTCCGACCACAGCCTTGTCGCCAGAGAAACCGCCAGGCCGCCGAAATCTCCAGGCAGCGACTGCCGCCATTTCCCGCAGCTTGGAGCGATCCCTAAGTTCGGGAGCCCGGGTGTCAGCTCACAGATCACCCAGCCACCTCAAAGCCAGCCCAGCTCCACGCCTGAACTCTCCTGGGTAACCAGGTGAGTGCAGGGGCATCCAGGAAATCTCCAACAGCACCCCTTCGCCAAAACTACACCACACACCTCGGGAGCCTCCTCAGCATCCATCCGCTATCTTGGGCATGATGATACCTCACCCCAAAACAGTGAATGATCTCACCCAGCGGTTTCATGTAGATATTAAACAAGAGGGGCAAGAGGACCGACCCCTGGGGAACCCCACAAGTGAGCGCCCTCGAGGTTGACCTCTGCCCCCTGACAACACTGATTGCAAATGCCCCGTGAGGTAGAAGGAAAACCACCGTAAAACAGTGCCCCCCACTCCCAACCCCTCAAGGCAACGCAAAAGGATACCATGATCAATGGTATCGAAAGCCGCTGAGAGGTCTAATAGGACTAGGACAGAGGAAAATCCCCTGTCCTGCGCCCTCCAGAGATCATCCATCAGTGCGACCAATGCCTTCTCCGTGCTAAAACCGGGCCGGAAGCTCGATTGGCACGGATCCAGGTAGTCCGCTTCATCCAGGAAAAGTGGAAACTGCTGAGCCACCACACACTGTCAACAACAAGGTTGTTAGTTATCTGCACGCCCAGATATTTAATACTGTTGACCAAGAGCTGGCATAGTCATGCTCCACTCAGTGTCAAGGAGTCTTCTTGATAGTGAGTGGAATATGACTATGCCAGCTCTTGTTAAAAACTACAATGATCTCCTTTGTGTTATTAACATTTAGAATCAGGTTACTTTTATTGCATCAGTCCACCAGAGCCTATTTCCTATAAGCATTTTCATTGTTGTCCTGGATAAGACCCCACCACTGCCGTGTCATCGGCATACTTCACAACATGATTCATAGCAGATTTGGCACAGCAGTCATGCATCATCAAGGTGAACAGTAGCACTAAGCACTAAGAATGACATGTTAAGAGACCAATTCAGGTTGTTAGTTATCTGCACGCCCAGATACTTAATACTGTTGACCATAGCTGGCTAGTCATGCTCACTTAGTGTAGCATCTCCTTCAAGCAGTGATACTGAGTGGAATATGACTATGCCAGTTCTTGTTAAAAGCTACAATGATCTCCTTTGTTTTATTAACATTTAGAACCAGGTTACTTTTATTGCACCAGTCCACCAGAGCCTATTTCTTATGAGCATTTTCATTGTTGTCCTGGATAAGACCCCACCACTGCCGTGTCATCCGCATACTTCACAATATGATTTGTAGCAGATTTGGCACAGCAGTCATGTGTCATCAAGGTGAACAGTAGCACACTCAAGACACAGCCCTATGGGGAACCCGTACTCAAGGAGATGGAGTTGGAGACTTTTCCTCTAACTTGCACAAACTGGGGCCTATCAATAAGGAAATCAACATCCAATTACCTAAAGGGGTATTAACACCTAATAGGTCCAGTTTGTCCAGTTTGAGGAATATTGCGTTGAATGCCGAACTAAAACCAACATACAGCATTCGCACATGAGCATTCTTGTCCTCCAGGTGTGCCAAGCTAAGATGAAGCACACAGGAAAGGGCAACATCCTTCTTCCAAAAGGAAAACTGTAATGAGTCAAATGTTGGGGGAAGGCATGAAGCCATATAGTCTTTTACCAATCTCTCAAAACACTTCATCATAATGGAAATGAGTGCAATCATTAAGGCATGTGATTATAGATTTTGGGGGCACTGGTACAATGATTGCAGTCTTAAAACATGATGGAACTACGGGCTGATGCAATGAGAGATTGAAGATACCTGTGAGAACATTGACCAGCTAGCCAGCACTCTCCTTAAGTACTTGCCCAGGGATATTGTTAAGTTGTAGTGGTCTACAACTGCAGCTGCAATTGTAGGGCACTATCAGCAGTAGATTAAAGTTAAATATTTTACTATGAAATAGTTTACTAAGAAATGAATTCCCAAGCACAAAGGCATGTTTATAAGGTTTGTAAAGATACAGAACAAGTTTGGTGTAATGGTTAAGGCAAGAGAAAGCAAGAGACTATGAGTTCAATTCCTGCCTTAGGCACAAAAGCCAGCTGGGTGACTTTGGGCCTCTCTCTCTCACACTCTCACTCTCAGCCCAAATCACCTCCCAGGATTGTTGTTGGAGAAATAAGAGGAGGAAAATTTGCTGCCTTGGGGATATAAATAAATTTACTTAGAAGAGGAACAGTTCAAGTTTCCACTTTTAAACCTGAGTTGAAATAATTGGATTCTAAGTCCCATTTTTAAATTTCTGTTTCTCAAACAAATCACAATGCCCTAGTTCAAATATGTTCAGCTATGAGTGGTTGTTCCTCACAACATGCTCAGTTGATATAAACTATTTATATCATGGCTTAATATAGTTCATGACTCAAATTTAGCGAGAAGGAAAATGTGAATTTTTGACTGTTCAATCCCCAAATATTATGATACTGTACTTTTTAATAAAATCTTAGCATCTGGTAATTTAAGGAAGAGAATGCAACTTTGGATTTACCAAGGTGTAGAAGATAAATCATATTGATATAAATAAGAGTTTTGATTTAGGACAGGGGGAAAAACACCATGACACCTAAAACAATATGCCACCAATGAAATCTAATGATACTTCTCTGGAAAAAAAATTGACACATTAAGTAAAAAAGTGAGCCATGCAGTAGCTTCAACCAGAGTTAGTCCATTTTAATCACTGGATCCCACATGCCTGGACAATTTTTGTTCAGTTTCTAAACTCCTATTGTTAGGGAAGGTGGTGGGAGAGGTGGTGGCTTGGCAGTGGCAGAGGGTCCTGGATATAACAGATTATCAGGACCCCTTTTGGTCAGGATTCAGGCCTGGTTATGGGACAGAAATGGCATTGGTCACGCTTGTCAAGGATCTCTGACGAGAGCAAGATAGGGGTAGTGCAACCATCCTCCCTCTCCCTGACCTCTCAGTGGCTTTTGATACCAATTATTCCCTTTTCTGGATAGGGAGGCTCTCCATTTGCTCTCTCATGCCCCGGCCATCTCACATTTGGACTACAATGTGCTCAACACAGGGCTACCCTTGAAAAGTATCCAGATGCTTCAGCTGCTGCAAAGAGCAGCCACACAAGCTACATTCCGGAAGAACGGCACATGGAACACCTCTGACCATGAACTGCATTGTGTGGCAGTTTGCTTCCAGGTTCAGTTCAAGATGCTGGCTTCACCTATAGAAGCTTTGTCGATGATCTCTGGTGAGAGCGAGATGAGGATAGTGCAACCATCCTCACTCTCCTTGACCTCTCAACCGCTTTCAATATCATCGACCTGGTATCCTTTTAGGCCAGATACAGGCGCTGGGGCTGAGTGGCACCATTCTGCTGTTGCTGCTGCACCAGGCAGGATGACCCAAACTCAAGCGTTGCCACATCCCAGTCCGCCTGTGGGTTCACCCCCCTCACATGCAGCAGATACTCCTGAACTGCTCCATTGGCACTGCGACTGGATGTTGAAGGCTCGGAATGGGCTGCTTGTGAACTCAGTGTGTAGGTCTGCAGCTTATTTATTTATTTATTTATTTATTTATTTATTCAACTTGTATGCCGCCCCCTCTCCAAAAGGACTCGGGTCGGCTCACAGATAAAAACGATACAATAAATTAAGTTAACTAAAATAGAATTAAATTGCAGCAAGCCGAATTAAACTAAAAATCCCATAATACATATGAAACCCATTCCCCCGAGGAGTCAGCACAGCCCAGCCTGTTCAAACAGCCAAGTTTTTAGGTCGCGACGGAAGGTGCGGAGATCAGGGGCCAGGCGGAGCCCCAGAGGTAGTTGGTTCCAGAGAGCGGGAGCTGCTACAGAGTAGGCCCTTCCCCGGGATGCCGCCAGCCGACACTTAGTCGCAGACGGCACTACGAGAAGTCCCTGCCTGTGCATTCGTACAGGGCGGTTGGTATTCGATGCCGGCAGTAGACGCTCCTGTAAATAACCCGGACCCATGTCTCGTAGGACTTTGAATGTTAATACTAAGACCTTGAATCTCATCTGGAAGGCAACTGGTAGCCAATGCAGCTCGCGCAGGAGGGGTGTAACATGGGAGTACCGGGATACTCCCATCACAACCCACGCAGCCGCATTCTGCACCAGCTGAAGCCTCTGGATGGTATGCAAGGGCAGTCCTAAATAGAGAGCATTGCAGTAGTCGAGCCGAGAGGTAACAAGTGCCTGATTGACAGTGTGCAGGGCATCTTGGTCCAGATAAGGGCACAGCTGGCGAACCAGCCCAACCTGAGCAAATGCCCCCCTGGCCACGGCCCCCACCTGCTCCTCCATCCTGAGCCGTGAATCCAGGAGGACACCCAAGTTCTGTGCCCTGTCCATGGGGGGCAACACCTCTCCCCCCATGACCAAAGATGGAATCTCCTGACTGGACCGAGATGTCGGTATGCACAGCCACTCTGTCTTGGCCGGATTGAGCCGAAGCATGTTCCTTTCCATCCAGATCTGTACCGCATCCAGACAACGGGATATCACGGAGAAGGCATCACTGATGTGACCTGGGGTGGAGATGTACAACTGAGTATCATCAGTGTACTGATGATACTTCACCCCAAAGCCACGGATGATCTCGCCCAGTGGCTTCATATAGATGTTGAACAGGAGGGGCGAGAGAATTGCCAAGAGAAGCAGTCCTTGAACAAGGAGCATGCACTTATGAAAGGGGCAGAGGTGATATACACAAGACAGCAACAGGCGATAGATAAAAGAAACAGTACTGAGCAGGAAGCAGCTCCTTTTCCTGCTTTCTTCGATGTGTTCCATAGCATTTCAGAATGAACTTTCCTCTTTCTCATTTAAATTTTAATGTTTCTCTTTTGTTTGGGTTTTTTTCTTCATTTTTTTTCTTTTGTATTTTAATCTTTTCAATTTTAAAATAAAAATTTGGAAAAAAAGAACTTTCCTCTTTCTCACTTTAATTAGATTGAGATGTCATTTGTTTTGGGTTATGGAAACTGTGCAAAGACAAGGAAGGTTTTGAAGGAAAAAAACAAGATTTTGGTAGAAAGATGTGAGTTGTAAAATAAAGAAGTGATGGGTTAGATGGAGAGAGTCACAGAATTAAAAAAGGGCACTGCCAATTTGTTATGAGTTCCTGGGAAAGCCATATGATTTGTGACTTTAGCCAGGAACAGTAGGAGGCCAAAATCATTAGCCAAAATGTTTCATAAGTTGGTTCCCTCCTCCCCTTACCTATTCTTATCTGTAGCAGGATCTTTATTTTTATTATTCCCAGGGACCTGGGCGATGCCCTGGTTTGGTCAATATTGAGCCACAGAGCAGGAAGTAGTGAAAATCAAAGAGTTTACCTAAGGCAGAGTATGATAACTCGAGTGACTAATCTAATCAGGATAGCCTTGGCAAGATGAGGATTATTTCCTTTAACATTAACAATTTTATGCATTTGAAAATGAAAATTCTACTGTGTTTCCCAGAAAATAAGACCTGGTCTTATTTTCTTTTGGGCTTGGAATAAACACTCTGGCATATTTTCAGGGGGGGGTCTTATATTTTTTAAGTGCAGGAGGCAGCAAGTGTGGGGCCAACGGGAGTGGGAGCACAGCTATCACTAGCCGCACCCTCTCCTTATTTCCTGGCCACTTTAGTTTCCTTCCTGCCCCATTCCATTCCCGATGCCCTTCAAGAATTTGGGGGGAGGGAAGCAGAGCCCAAGCGGGGAAGTGGGGTGGCGCAGAAGGCAAAGGCATCCTCTTCCTTTTCTTGCTCTTTTGTTCCTCTTTCACTTCACCAAACACTTTTTGCCCTGGTGAAGAAATGACAGAGACTCAAAGCTTCATGTGCTTGTAAAGGGGGTAGTTTGAAACAAAGTATTAGGTCTGTTTCAAGGCGTCCCTTTGCAAGCAGACAAAGCTTTGTCTCCCTCTGGGTGAAAAGTGCGCAACAGAGCCAGGCAGAGGCAGAGGCAATCCCAATGTGTCAATCACTCTGTACCATCATCTCTCGGCTTGCCTAAAGCTGCACCTGCACGAGGCGTCGGGATCACTTGCCTCTCCCATCCCCCATGCCTCTGCCTGCTGCTGGTGCTGCCATGCAAGCCTCCTGTGAGCCTTCCAAGAGTCAGGCAGCCATGCAGCACATCTGGATTATCGGTCTTTTCTCACCGCCTCTGCCTCCACATTCAGAATTAATGGTATTTGTGCTGCACCAACAGGCCAGCTGGCTACGGCTGTGTCTGGACATCATTAGCCCCTGCACACACGCCGCCTCATGCTGGCCATGCCCATCCCCCGGGCTTATTTCTGGGGTAGGGCTTATATTAGCAACCCCAATCGTGATAGGGCTTATTTTAGGGGTGGGTCTTATTTTCAGGGAAACACGGTATTTGTCTGGTTAGACTTGAAAATAATGAGACTTCCTTAAAAATATTTTTTAATCCTCTATCTCCCAGAAAACAGCGATCAAAGGGGCAAGCAGTTTGGCAGATCCTTATATATATACTGTATCTCACTAGTCCAAGGCCAGACCTTGGGAAGGACCACAGCACGCACGCCCAATAACAAATAGCACAGCAACATAGCAACAAACCAATCTTCACATCCCATCCGTAGCCTTGGTACATGGTGAGTTGGAACAACAAAGTCCCTTGCAAAGTCAGCACTGGGAGCTTCCACCTCCCAGTGCACTTTATAGGCTAAGGACCTCACATTCATGCCATCCGGCCACACTCCCCCAAGTCATCCAACATCTGGTAACAGTCTTCTCTTCCTTCCAGCAGCACTTCCTCCCTGCTGGAGCCATGTTCTGGCTCCTCACACCATCAGCAGCAACAGCAGTCCGTTCTCACCATCTAAGCGACTTGCTGGCAAGTGACTAGCTGGCCAATGCATCTCGGGCATCCTGGACCTCTCACAGCAGCAGCCTTCTCTCCCGACTGGAGGCCCGATCCACAGGTGATCAGCTGTCGAGCAGCCAGCTGACAAGTGGCGGTGGAGCGCAGCACCCGGAAGTCCTGCTGCTGCAGCCGCAGCACCACCTGTTGCTCCCATGGCTCACGTAGCTCCCTCAGCTTTGTGCGGCTGCTTCACTGGTTGATTATGGATCACTACCCCCACTCCCCCAGGTATGGCGAGCCCCAGATCGGAGCTCAACACTGTATGAATGAACGGAAATAAAGTAATTCTTAGCATATGACCACAATTTTTGCTGCTAAGCAAGGAGATTGTTACGTAAGTCAGGCCCAATTTTGCCAGGGTTGTGAAGAAATCAATGTAGTTGGTAAGTGAATTTTTAAGGAGTTGTGGCTTTCCCCATTGACTTTGCCAGTTGCAAATGGCAATCCCAGGATCCCAGCATGCTGCAATCATCATAAATATACGCCGGTTGCCAAGCTCCTAAATGCTGATCATGTGACCACAGGGATGCTCCAGCAGTTGTAAGTGGAAGGACTGATCATAAATCAATTTTTCAGTGTCATTGTAACTTCAAACTGTTTTTAAATGAATGGTTGTAAGTTGAGGACTACTGATATCATTATTTTCAACTCTAACCAGACAAATAGAGCTTTCATTTTCAAATGCATAAAATTGTTAATCTTAGAGGAAATATCCTAATCTTGCCAAGGCTATCCTGGTTAGATTAGTCACTGGAGTTATAATCTGCCTTAGGTAAACTCTTTGACTTTCACTACTTCTTGCTCTGTGGCTCAATATTGACCAAATCAGGACATCACCCAAGTCCTTGGGAATAATTAAAAATAAAGATCCTGCTACAGATAAGAATGGTATATCAAATAGATAAGGGGAGGAGGGAACCAACTTGTGAAACATTTAGGCCAATCAGGTGAAAAAAGGTGTGCAACTCTATGGTATTTAAAGGCAGGTAATTTGTTCAGAGCACAGAATATTTTGGGAGGAAAAAATAATCCCTCTTAAAGGTAAGTTTGAACTTCTTTTGGCAAGAGAAGAAGATGACAAGAACAGGAGGCTACTCTCAGGACATGCTGTATCTACAGTCCTGTATGTTTATCTCAAAATCCATCCCACCAAGGGATGCAATTCCATTGCCAAGTTACAAATTGCTTGTTTGTTGATTTGACTTTTCTTCATAGAAGATTGATTTGAGATAATAAATGAATGAAATGCTGGAATTGCCAGTTAAAAACTCACTAGAACTGTCAGCTTATGAACTGAAATATCTGACATGGTTTATTTGGACATTGCTACAGATTCATATTGCTCCTGACTAGAGAAATCATTTTAATTTTTTTCTGGGAATCTAGTGGTTAAACGGTTTGTTATTTTACCATATTGGCAGCCTACCTAATGTTTTCTGGCTGATTTATAGCAACAGAATATTAAAATGCAATAATAATTTTAAAAGGCAGATAACAGATAATTAGAGTTGGAAGGGACCTTGTAGGTCATCTAGTCCAAATCCCCGCCCAAACGGGAGACCCTACACCATTTCTGACAAATGGCAGTCCAATCTCTTCTTGAAAATCAAGTGATGGCAGTCGCACAACTTCCGAGGGCAAGGTGTTCCATTGGTTGATTGTTCTCACTGTCAGAATGTTTTTCCTTATTTCCAGGTTAAATCTCTCCTTGTTCAATTTCCATCCACTAAAAACATTAAAATTTCAACTGCTGTATCTTTGAAAGAACCCAGCATAGCTATATTTTGGTGAACTAAAAGTTCAGAGAAGTCAATATGCAAGAATTTTCACAGGCTTCATCAGATATCGAAGCAATCCTGTGTCAGGAAAACAGAGATTTTCCTGCCTGAGAGGAAATTCCATCATTGGGCTCATAATAGTCAACATTATTCCTGGTTGCAATCACCTACATCTTATTAAATAGAAGAATGACAGATGAAGCTGCAAAAATTTCTGACAATGATATGAGCATCAAGTAGCATTGATAAAAAACAAAACAAAAACAAAACCCAAATAAATGATTTATTTAAGAGATCCTTATCTCTGAGATCTTTGTTCATTGGTGAATTTATAAGTACTTTAATAATTTACCCCATATATTGCATTTAATTAATATTTTCCTTAATTGCAGACACAGGAAGGGATGATGGCGAGGGCTATGGGTTTAATTGGGCAAAGGCAAAGAGTTTTCCTTCCAGAGATTTTCTACTCCCATACACCACTTTTAATGCCCCAAAGGTGGAAATCATGCCCCCTCCGCAAACCCAGTGCTGCCTCCTGGAGATGACAACTGTTGCATATCCTGATGTTCTCCAGTTGAGACGGGAAGCAAGTTCCAGTCCCAGGGAAATAACTGATTTACAATCCAAAGTGGGTTGTAGCACTTAATTTTTTTTGTTTAATCCATTTATACATACAAACATACATATTACTTTCTAATAATATCTAAACTGCTTAGAGAGGGCTATAAAGCAATGCAAAGCGGTATATCAGTCTAAGTGCTATTGCTAATATATTATCTCTGAATGGGTACTCTCACTGGGTAAAGTGAGTAGGCCTGGGGAAGAAAGATATAGAAATAAAGGGACTCTAAAAGTACCATGCCAGAGTGAATGATTACATTTTTTTTCTCTGCAGGAAGTTCTGCATCACTAAGATGAAGAAACTCTTCATATTCCTGCTGTTTACCATCTTGCTTTTCGAAAAATATGCAAATACTCAGACATGTGAAATTGATAAGGTGATTGAACTGAAGACTAAGAAAATGATTGATTCTGCAGGTATTTAGTTTTTTGTTTTTTGTTTTGTTGTTATTTATAACCCTCCTTTATTAATAACTTTAAGTAACACAAAGTGGTAAACATACCGAATACTCCTTCCTCCTCCTATTTTCCCCACAACGACAACCCTGTGGCTTGAGTTGGCTGAGAAAGTGACTGGCCCAAAGTCACCCAACTGGCTTCCATATTAAGGCAGGATTGAAACTCTCAGTTTCCTGGTTGCTATCTTTGTTTATCAAATTTCTATACTCCTCATCACACTTGCATGACTCTGGCCAGTTTACAGAATAAACAGTAAAATGATATAAAATCTATAGGTAAAACAAATTAAAAAAACAGATTAAAGCAATTACAATTACAAAGTAAAAAAGGCAGAGCGAGCACTTTCAACCACCAACCACCTCCAGGGTTACATAGCTCTCTTGGGCATGCAGATAATTTGGCATAGCATAGAAGTCTTAAGGATCTTCCAGAAGGCCTGGAGAGTGAGGATTTGCCTTGCCTCTGAAGATAAGCTGATCCATGGGATGGGGACAACAGCAGAGAAGGCTGTCTTCCTGGATCCTGCCAGTCAAAGATGTTTAATCAAAAAGAATACATAACATGCCCTCCCTGCCTGCCATGTGGGGCAGGTGGATGAAATTGGGAGGGGATGTTTCTCAGATAATCTGGTTTCATGCAGTGGTGGGATTCAGCTGGTTTGTATCGGTTCAATTGAACCAGTAGCTAATTTTTTGTGCAGTTTCAAGAACCAGCTGAACATAAAGCGCAAGAGAGGGTTTTTGCTTCTTTTTCTCTCTCCCTTCACTTAATAGCTCTGGGCAGACAGCCAAGAACCACAACAGGCAAATACTTAGTTGCGATAACAAAACCCCAGGAATGCAGCCAGCACGAGCCTTGAATGAACAATAGAAACTGGTAGGCTTAGGGCAGGAAAACACTCAGGAAACCCAACAGTTACCCATCTAGGGATGGGATTTACCTCTTCCCTTCAGGAAGAAGGATAAGATTATGAACATTTTCATTATAAAAGGTATTAAGTAACAGTTCTGTGATCAGCTGATACTCCCTGGACTTCCCCAGGACCTTTTATAGCTGCTGCAGCGTTGGCCACTTCTTGCTTCTTCCTGGGGGAAAATGATACAGGAGGGAACAATGACGCAGCTTGGTCATACAGGTGCTGAACTTAATTCATGTGTTGTCCAGCAAGCTATATTGCTTCTGCTATGAAACACCCAATTTAGAACATAGAGAACATAGAATAATAGAGTTGGAGGTCTTCTAGTCCAACTCCCTGATTGAGCAGGTGACCCTATATCATTTCAGACAAAGAGTTATCCCATCTGTTCTTGAAAGCCTCTAGTGATGGAGCACCGACAACTTCCTTTGGTTGATTGATCTCACTCTTAGGAAATTTCTCCTTAGTCCTAGGTTGCTTCTCTCTTTGGTTAGTTTCCATCCATTGTTTCTTGTTGTGCCTTTTGGTGCTTTGGAAAATAGATTGACACCCCCTCAGTTTTGTAGGATCCCCAAAGAGCCAAAGAGCCTTGGTGGTGGGCAGGCTGTTAAATGCCTAGCACTTAGTTCCAGCTGTCTGCAATTAGGGCAGGCTCGAATCCCACCAGGCTCAAGGTTGACTCAGCCTTCCATCCTTTCGGGTAGGTAAATTGAGAACCCAAGATTGTTGGGGCAATAAGCTGACTTTGTAAAAATGCCACTTAGTAATAAGCAGGCATATACAATGGAATGAAGGCTATTGGTGAGCATAGGGCTGTGCTCCAAAACTGTAAGCCGCCTGAGTCTCCGGAGAAGGGCGGCATATAAATATGAATAAAAACAAATTGGAACAATGTTATTTTATTGTGAGTTGGGGAGATGTTTGGCAAAATTGATTAAACGGAAAAAAGGGAATGATTGAATTTGCCTTTTAAATCCTTTCAGCACTGCTCTAGTTAAAAAATGAAAGATCATTAAAAAGATCACGGGTATTGTAAAGCTGGGGCAATTTTTGCACTGTCATTAGGGCAGAGAATCGGTTGTTAAATTGTTTGAATCCCACAACTGGTCCCATGACTTAATCACTGGAACGGTATATTTCTGAACAGAGATTTATTCTATACATCACCTGCTTAGACATGGGACATACATCTCCTGTCTAATCCAGAGCAAATAATAAAAAAGGAAGGGAAAGTAGTATGGTAGGCATATTGAATTTGCTCATGTGGTTAATGATTTTCTTTCATTTTATGTAGGAGTAAAGGCTGACTTTAAAAAGGAGTGAAGGCTGACTTTTAAAAAGTGAAATCTGAAACAGTTAAATGCAGGGTGTCAAAGAGGAATCCACACAGCCTCCTTGCCCTGGTATCAGGATGGTTCACTAACCATTTCCAGAGGTTGGGTCCACAGCCACAGCCTACACCTCCATTGTCCATCTGCAGCTGATACAGCCAGAGGATGAACTTAGACACTGCCCCAAATGTGGTGCTTTTCCTCCTCTCCTGTCATCAGGTGCTTCATGTAGGCAACATGGAGTCTGCTGCTGTGCATGGGAGAGGCAGCCTGCAACAGTCTGTTCTCTGTTGACACATGGGTGGTTCCAATTGGGTTTGCTGATTTTTGAGGGACCAGCTTCTTCCATCTGGAAGTGTGTGCAGCAGCTCTACAAAATTCAATTCATGGCCCTCCATATTTAATAATAATTTTTATTATTAGTTTTTAGGGGCATCTTTCCATAACATATTTTAGACACACTGCATTTATATCGGCAGAATGGAAGTAATTATCCTTGTAGGAAGGAACCATGTCACCCATGCCAAAACAGAGCCTGAGAAATGTTTTTCATGTGATCTCTCATCTGTTCAGAACTGTCTAGTTTCTCTTGATATTCAATAGTTTTTCTTCATAACTCTCCTGTAGGCACAATAAAATATTTATTTTTACCTTTACTCTTTGTTTAGGATCTCTTTTCCTTATGCATTATAAAACATGCTAAGTTTGATGATGAGGTAATAATTGTTTTCTGTACATGAATATGCAGAATATATCTCTGCTTTCTTGAGAATGAATCCAAAAGGACAAGAGCAAAGCAAAAGCCAGTGAGACAAATGATTGCAAACAGAAATAAAGAATCCTGTTTGATTAAAGATGCATTTGTTAATAATAACTATTGGTTTCATTTCCCAGTCTCCTCATATCGGCCAAAGCTGGTTTGCCAATCTGCGTTTGCTCGAGGTGCTTTTGTCGCTTGTCCATCAGGTGAGAACTAATAACTTGTGGGAGAAGATCAGGAGCTAAGAAAAGAGGATTGGGTGGGGGAAAACCCCTCTCTCAAACCCCTTTTTCTGACATCTGCCTGCCTTGTGCATGCATGGTACAAAATGCAAACTAAGCTAGACTGCTGAAGGAATCTGCTTAGCTTGGCATTTATATCACAATTGTTCCAAACACTCAAATGAAGTAACACAGGTCTGTATAACCTTCATCTTTTCTAACTTTCTTTTCATTTTTTTTTTACTTCCTAGGTTTTCTACCCACTTCATGTGCCTGTGGAATGGCTTGTGGGTCTTGGGATATTCGTCAAGACTCAATTTGTCACTGCCAATGTGCCAATATTGACTGGACTTCAGCCCGGTGCTGCAAAATCTCTTAACTGATGGCTCCTAAGCCGCTCTGGTGGCAGGCTGACTCCAGTTTCTGTGCTCAATAAAAGTATGAATTCTATGAATTGTTCTTTACTTGAATTCCTATCCAGTGTACAGCTGGAATCTGATTGTTGAAAGAAATATCCTTCTGGGTTCAGTTCCAAGTGGGGAAAAAGACACTGGAAACATGGAGGCTGCTTGGAAAGTTTAATGGTGAACAGGACCACATGGTCTGGAGCTCCAGAGAAAGATGATCACATGCTTGAAGGAGATCAAGAAAAAAGGGCTGAGGTGCTGAGAGTATCTGGGTTTTATAACCTTTGTTGGGATTTGAATTGAAGCTTGTTTCTAATTGGTTGTCAGACTCCCATGAGGGGCAACTCTGTAGGCTGTCCTGAGTTCCAAGCTTGGTTGACCCTTGCTGGATGATCTATGCCCTTAAAAGGGCTTTTGGCAATTGCTATAGCTTTACCTGGAGACCTTTCTTATGTAAAGTATTCTGGCTCAGGCCTTAATGGCCCACCCATTAACAAAGGTGGGGGTGAGATTCTGCTTCTGGGGTTCTACTCTTTTTAGAAGAAATATTCTGCCTTCATATTACTTCATTTTTCTAGGAGAGTTGGGTGCCAACTTCCTACAATCCCTCATTTTTTTTCAAAACACGTGAGAGTTTTGACAAAAGATTAAAAGGTGATCAGATCAGGGAGACTTGATGGGTGCTTTTAATTTTTTTCTGATGCAAAGGAAAGGCATTGGGAAAAAAAAAGCAACAGAAAAGGATTCCTTCAGTGGCTCCCAAAAGCTTTCAAAGTCTGGGAAAACTCCTGGTTTTTTTTTTTTTCAAAACAGTATCCAATTTTTTCATGCCAATTAATTTTCAGGTGTTTTGATGTACTTTTTGTGAGCTTACAGTCAGGTTATAAGCACAAGCCTCTACATTCTTCACAGCCTTTAAATTACAGGCTACCCATTTCCAAGGTTATGGTTACTACCTGCCTAGCTCTTAGTTTCCAGGGTTTGTGAGGCCAAATTGAGATTAGCCAGTGTGCAATCCAGGCTATTTAGTATTTTTAAAGTTACACACAATGAGCCCTGGGACTTGTACTCATGAGGCCCCCAGTGCAACATATCTTGCTTTACTGGACAACTGGGAAGCATCATTTGTGAGTCACAGTCAGGACTTGGGGTTTGGAGATCTCTTTTCTGCTATCTCTTCAGAAATTGCCTGAGGAGGGGTGCCCCTCCCCATGGAATTAGAAAGGAGTTTTGCTTGGGCCTTAGTGCCTCAGAGCAGCAAAATAAAAACAAAACAAAACAAAAAACATTTTCTTTTTAAAAAGCAAGGGACAGCTTTGTGTGGAAGCAGGTGAAAAAGATAACCTATCTAATTCTAAATGGGTGTCTCTGTGTATGTGCCTGTGTATGCAGCTAGGTTTACAATACAGATAATACAAACATGCTAGACAATTTCCCTCCCACCAGACAGAAGTATAAGGTGTTCAGAACTTGCTGGGCCAGCTACTCTCAAATACAATCATGGGTACATCAAATTGGTTACAATATAAATGATACAAGAAAGAAAACATTACAATGGGTTTCACATTACAATGAATTTTCAGTTACAATGAATTTCCACCCTCCCCATAGTCTTTCTAACTGTCTTCTGGGGATTGAAAAGAGTCTTTTAGTCTTTTACTGGTCCATCTCAGGATCCTTTCCTTCATGTCTCTGGATGGCATAGGCTTGGCCTGGTGGTATGGGTGGTCAGTCAGGCTTGGGAAGGTCTGCCCCACTCTGGTTTGTTGTAATGACCTCAGTGGAGGCTGGATCCAAACCCAGTTACTGGTTCCAATGGATAGAATGTCTCTAGGGGTAGCATCTGCTTCCACATGTGGCAGGGCTGAAAGACAAAGAACAAGGGGTCCCTTCCCCTTTGCTGGTAATTCTACCAGGAAAGGCATTGTAAAAGGATTAGAGAGGGGTTTGGAGATGGCTTGCAGGTATGGTTTCAGGAGAAAGAAAAATAACACATCAGTATTGCAGTTACTAAACAGATAAATCAGTTTCAACAAAGTGGAGACACAGCAGATGAGAAAGGAAAAAACTGGATTCAAATGCTTCAGGAAAAGGATGAACAGGTAAAATCATTTAAACACATAGTAAATGCAAGGATGAAACTTTTCTTGTAATGAACTTGGAACATTCGTTAATAACCTTGGGTTTTTCTTAAAAGCACAGAGAGGAGAGAAAATTTAACTCTGTTCCTCATCCAGTCTAATTGGCCAGATCAGACTGGGAGTAGACAATCTCTCAGTGTTTTTAATTCTTAACAATTTAAATTAATATCCGAAGGGATCAGAGACACTTAACAGTTGCAACAGTTACCTCTAGGACACACAAAGTCTTAGACACACACACGTGCGGCGCACACATACCCACACACAAAGACACAGAGGAAAACAAAACTCTGAGGTTTACACACACACACTGATCATTCCCACAATAAATCTCTCAGTTAAATTGGGGAAGGCATAAATCTTAAGGAACAAACCACGTGGTAGCATAGAAGATAGAGAAAGAGACACAGAAAGAAAGAATTTTAAAAAAAAATCCCATGTGATCCTGTTTTTATATTTTGCCCTTTTAAGTACCTTTATTTAGCACATTGGTCTTCCTGTATCCCTCAGCAAAGCCCATTCCCTATCTATACATTTTGGTTTTTCTTGCTCATGCCAGCTAGGGTCGGCATCTGCCGCTCATCCCAAGCCTCCAATAGCTCTCCCAGGGGGGTTCAGGACCCTCGAACTACCGCTTCCCATGTTTCCCGTCCGATGTGGGGTTTCACACTTTGGCTTAGTCGGGTCAGCGACCAGTTTCAGACACAAGAACTTCAAGAGCAAGAAAAAGAAAAAGGTGTCTGAGGGAGACTTTGGTCGTTGCACCTTATGCAACGAAATGAGACACTTAAAAAAACTCTCTCTATTCTACAGAATATTTCACAAAGTATGCGCGCTCCCCTTTTTTAAAACCACGAGAGACTCTCTCTCTCTCTCTCTCTTGCCAAGGTTTTCAGACTGGGGGTATGCTGCCTGTGCAGACTTCTTTCCTCTCCCCAAAAAACAGCCCGTGAGACTCTCTGCCCCGCAGATAAGTACTGGTACTCCGTGCCTCTTTCCTTCAGGCCCACGTTTAGCGGATTTGGAAGAGCTCAAATCCGGAAAACTTGCTTTTCTGTAAGCAAGTACTGGTACTATTTAGCATCCAAATTACACAACTACTTAAACCCCTGGGGTTTGCTTTTGGGATACACTGGACAAAAAACCAAATTTTTCTTCCCTCCCTTCAATCATAACCAGCTCGGCTTTTCCTCTTATATACAGAAGGTCTCACACTCTGATGACCTCTCCTTGCTTTTCCTGTCCTGATGGTCATGGCTCTGTAGAGCTAGCAACAGACAAGAGGGCGGCTAGAGGCCAAACAAAGGAATGAGATCCAGCTGCTGTCCAAGGGTGTAGCCGCACACACACACACACTCTTCCTCCTTCTCTAACAAAAGGTCCTGTGCTCTGAAACTGTTAAACATAACTTTTTCTTTTCAGACAGGAACTTTTTTTAAAAAATTGAGAATAATAAAACCCTCAAAATGACTCTATAGAGCACTCCACACTAGAACAAGTAGACACAAGGACAGTTTTTCCCCGAACGCCATCAATCTGCTAAACAAATAATTTCCTCAACACCGTCCAACCATTTACAAAGTCTGCACTACTATTACTATTAATCTTCTCATCACTCCCCATCACCCATCCCCTCCCACTTGTGACTGTATGTTGTAACTTTGTCGCTTGTATCCTTACGATTTACATTCACTGCTTCCTAGTATTTGATTGCTTATTGTACCCTATGACTATCATTAAGTGTTGTACCATATGATTCTTGATTCTTAACAAATGTATCTTTCCTTTTATGTAGACTGAGAGCATATGCACCAAAGACAACTTCCTTGTGAGTCAAATCACGCTTGGCCAATAAAGAGTTATATCTAAGGGGAGATTGTGCTAAGACAAATATATCATTTTACATATAATAACTGCGCCCAGAATTGTGTACGCACAGTACTGGAAACAGGATAATATACCATCTGAGGGGACAGTGATAAGAAAGATTTTGAACTGCGTGGAGATGGACAGGCTGACATTAGAGTTAAAAGATAGAGGTGAAACCAGTATTGTTGGGAAATATTTAATAAAAGTATTTTTAAAAAAAAAATGGCCAAGGATTAGAATGCAAATAAGCCAGAAGATGAGAAAGGAACTTTATACTACCAAAATGAGAAAATGATAATTCGAGATTGTTATGAAAAGCTATGAGCAAGAAAAGTTTCAGAAGAGAAAATTAAACAATATTTGGAAAAAGCGGAATTACCTAAAGTACCAGAAAAGGTAAAACTATGTTAAATGAATGAATATCAATGATGGAATTATCAGAAGTGATCAAGAGACAAAAGAATAACAAACACCAGGACCAGTTGGGCTGCAGGCAGAATTTTACAAATGGTTACAAGATACTTTAGGCCCATCAATGTTAGAAGTCCATAATGAAGTATTGATTGATGCAAAGGTACCAAATTCGTGGATGAAAGCAAATATTACTTTGATTCCAAAAGATTCAGATTTAATGCAGATAAAACTATAGGCTCATATCTTGACTGAACACTGACTATAAAACATATGCTTCAATAATGGCAGAGAGTAAAAATTTCTAAATGAATATATATATTCAGATCAAAATGGCTTTTTTGCCTAAGAAGTAGATTAAAACACCATGACAATAATTTTAACTTTAAAGGCAATTTGCCATAAACAAATGGCAAAGGTGATAGAAAATGGAAGTAGGACAGAGAATTTTAATATAAAAGGCACAAGAAAAGGATGTCCACTATCTCCTGTACTATTCATATTGATATTAGAATTGCTAAATATAGATATTAGACAAGAGATAGAAATTAAAGCTATGGAAATAAAAGGGAACAATATAAATTATAGGCATTTGTAGAAGATTTGCTCTTTATCTTGGAAAACCCACAATAAAATGGACTCAAACTAATTAGGAAAATAGGAGAGTATGGTGAAGTTGCAGGACTGAAAGGTTAAAAAAAATCAAAATAATTGTTTACAGATATATAGAAAAAGAGCTAACAAGGAAAATAGGTATACAGATAGTCAAGAAAGTTATAAATTGGCCAACAAATGAAACAAATTTGGTTAAGTGGAAAAATCTACA
Source organism: Naja naja (assembly GCA_009733165.1). NCBI lineage: Eukaryota > Metazoa > Chordata > Lepidosauria > Squamata > Elapidae > Naja > Naja naja. Next base: position 123,233,323 of record CM019149.1, on the reverse strand, counting down.
ACTATCATTGATGGAAAGAGTAGCTACCATAAAATTGAATATCCTGCCAAGATTACTATATTTATTCCAAGCAATACCAATAAAACTAGAAAAATTTTTTTTTCTTGGGACTCATCAATGGCTAGCAGACAAAAACAGGGAAAAAGGAAATATATGAAAGGATTTGTGATATAAGTAATACATAAGTTGGTTAAACAAACAGCATGAATATTATTGTTATAAACAGTAATATAATTGATACTAGCTCTCTTGGTAGAACACACAGAGGAAGAAAGATCTCTTTCTCACACACACACAAAGGCATACACACATTCCCACATTTTTCTGTGCTTTAAATTTAGAATTTGAGGTACTCACCTTCTTTCCAAGCAGCCTTTGAGCTCAACACTCAAAACCCCTTTAAAACCTTTGTTCCAACTGGCCCAGGTCCAGGAAAACCCACCCACAGACTCAATGGGTCTGTTTGCCGCAAGGAATCTTACCTGGGCCTAGTCCATTGGTTAGGTTAGCTTGGAGTCCCATCTGCTTGGGTGCCAATTGTTGAAAGAAATATCCTTCTGGGTTCAGTTCCAAGTGGGGAAAAAGACACTGGAAACATGGAGGCTGCTTGGAAGGTTTAATGGTGAACAGGACCACATGGTCTGGAGCTCCAGAAAGATGATCACATGCTTGAAGGAGATCAAGAAAAAGGGCTGAGGTGCTGAGAGTATTTTTTATAACCTTTGTTGGGATTTGAATTGAAGCTTGTTTCTAATTGGTTGTCAGACTCCCATGAGGGGGCAACTCTGTAGGCTGTCCTGAGTTCCAAGCTTGGTTGACCCTTGCTGGATGATCTATGCCCTTAAAAGGCTTTTGGCAATGCTATAGCTTTACCTGGAGACCTTTCTTATGTAAAGTATTCTGGCTCAGGCCTTAATGGCCCACCCATTAACAAAGGTGGGGGTGAGATTCTGCTTCTGGGGTTCTACTCTTTTTAGAAGAAATATTCTGCCTTTTAAATATCTACCAGAATACTTCATTTTTCTAGGAGAGTTGGGTGCCAACTTCCTACATGATAAATGACTAACTGTTGAATTGTGGCTGTATAAGGAATCCATATGCTTGAAATGATGAACACAGGGTGATAAATGAAGAGTGATGAAAAATGGAGAAACTTTTGTGAACTTCATTAATCCGTGATAAAAAGAAACACCAATATCTCCTGTCATTGCCTTCAGATAAAGTTAATCCTCCCTTTTCTAATTATCATGATCAAGGAACCTTTTTTTCTTCCTAAAGAATAGGTTTTATATTCCTTATAAAGCCAAATGTGAGGAGAAAAGCCTCCGCTATCCAATGAAGGCTTAATCTTTCCTTGCATCTTAATCAGTTTATTTTTCTTTAATCTATACGCTGTCAGCTATGGAATTCATTGCTGCCACATAGTGGGAGGGAGTGATGTTAATTGAGTAGACAAAATATATTATTTTGATAATTCAAGGTTACAGAGTGTGGTGCAGAAAAGAATTAGAACTTACTGTGGGATTTGTGCATGTGATCTGGTGATGCAGGAAAAGGGAGGGGTTGAAGCTTGGGACTTTGTGGGGAAGCCAGGAAAATTTAGTTCCGGATTTCCCCAGTATGTGCCAGGTACTGTTCTAATAAAAAGTACTTTGAGATGGCATGTGTCTTGGAGTTACTGGAAGGAATGGATTTTCTCTGGAACGCTGACATACGCCTTGTCAAACCAGCTATGTTTGACAAAGTTATTAAATGAAAGACCAGTTGATCTGAAAGGCTGTAAAACTTTAATTACGTCCTAATAAATGTATAAATGTATTATGGGCCCTGAAAGATTGAATACATAATTCTTGAAAATTGCTTCTGTATCAGACAGAGTTTGAAAGCACTGCTCTCGGTATATGGCTTCCTGGAATCACTGCATCTCTAAGTTGAGTGTTCTTAATTCTACATTTTAGATATAAAGGGAAATTATCACTTTCTTTCCTTGTTTCTTGAGAAAATAATTGCATTAAGAGAACTGATACCGAGTATAAAATATATGATGCTGTGACCTTTCCTGCTCTAACAGATAAAATATTCAGGGGATTGAATCAACAAACAGCCATCAAAGCAGATTGATCTGTGTTGAAATAGAAAGGCATATCTCATGTTGACCAATAGTATGATCACAAGGGATCCTGGAGCAATTTCTGTTGCAAATGAAAGCTTGTTGACTTAGAAGGTAGATGAATTGTCCCTCAAAGCAGCGGTGGTATTCAGCAGGTTCTAACCAGTTCTGGAGAACCGCTAGCAGAAATTTTGACTAGTTCGGAGAACCGGCAAATACCACCTCTGACTGCCCCTGCCCAGGGGTGGGATTCTACCAGTTGGCACCTATTCGCTAGACTGGTTGTTAACATTCTAAGCAGTTGGGAGAACCGGTTGTTAGAAGAAATTGCTGGCCTAATCCTGTAAGGAAGGCAGGAAGGAAACATTCTGATGTTGCTTACAGAAACTGCTTCTCCGTTAATCCTTATTACATTCTTGGCAGGACTAGACTTCCTGTCGCTGGAACTTCACTGGAGTTTTCCCCCCCCTCCTTTGCTGGTACTTTGCTTGTGTGGAGTGACCATTCAAAGTTACAATGGCACTGAAAAAAGTGACTTATGACCATTTTTCACACTTACGACTATTGCAGCATCCCCACAGTCACGAGAGGCCAGGCGAGGAGATGCATGCCTCGATGTGAGTGATATTGAGTTGGCCACACCCAGCCAATAACATGACCACCAAGCCACGTCCACCCAGTCACATGACCACCAAGCCACACCCACCACCTAAGCCACGGCCACAGAACCAGTTGTTAAAAATTTTGAATCCCATCCATGCCCCTGCCCCCATCTATTCTCTGCTCCGAGGACCAGATGATCAGCTGGGTTTCCTTTAGTTGCCCTGCACAGGAGAACAGAGCTGGAAATCAGGTTAGTGGAGTGGGGAGGAGGAGGGGATTTTGCAGTAACCTTCCCCAGGAGTGGGGAGGGAATGGAGATTTTACAATATCCTTCCCCTGCCATGCCCACCAAGCCATGCCCACCAAGCCACACCATATCCACCAAGCCATGCCCACAGAATCGGTAGTAAAAATTTTTTGAATCCCACCAATATACACCTTGGAATATACACCTTGATGCAATGCCCTATTTGTGACAGAAATAGCAAGAATCAACTCTTTTCCCTGGTTTCTTGCTTCAGTTGTTTAAAGAAAGTGTGCTGTACTTTCACCAAACATTAAACACGTTTGAAAAACAAGTCTACAGGTTTTCCAGAAGGCTGCTACATATAAGGAGCCCGTTTAATTCCTAACCAGTGGTTTTTAAAGCAAATGCCTCTGCAGAATTCAGATCTCCAGTGTCTTTTGCAGCCCAAGCTAAAATGGCCATAGAAACAGGGCCAAGGGCAGAAGGTAGATTTGCAGTAGCCTAAAGTGGCCAGTCAGGATTGAACACATTCTAGCCTTTATCACATCACCAACGTTGTTGGTGACATATGTAGGGTCATTTTACAACAGAACTTGCATTGGGAGCAGCTGAAAACACTGTTGTGAAACTAGAACAGCAACATAAATCTAAGCTGCCTCCATGGTGAGATGGGAATGACACAAAGATGAAATCAGGATGACATGACCTTTAAAACAATTAGCAAGGCAATTTGCAGTTTGTGGGGTGCAAAGAAGAATGCTAACTAAATCAAGAAGATTCTTTCTCTCTATCTCTATTTCTATCTCTATCTCTATTGTCAGGGTTCCGACCAGTGCCTAAAGCAATTAAGAGTCTCAAGCCATCTGGCAA
>CM019149.1:123192244-123228493 GCA_009733165.1 Naja naja | reverse complement strand
CAAATCAATCTTCTATGAAGAAAATCAAATCAACAAACAAGCAATTTGTAACTTGGCAATGGAGTTGCATCCCTTGGTGGGATGGATTTTGAGATAAACATACAGGACTGTAGATACAGCATGTCCTGAGAGTAGCCTCCTGTTCTTGTCATCTTCTTCTCTTGCCAAAAGAAGTTCAAACTTACCTTTAAGAGGGATTATTTTTTCCTCCCAAAATATTCTGTGCTCTGAACAAATTACTCACCTTTAAATACCATAGAGTTGCCCACCTTTTTCACCTGATTGGCCTAAATGTTTCACAAGTTGGTTCCTCCTCCCCTTACCTACGTGACAGTAGCTCTTTTGAGTTCTGCTGTATAGTGCAGTGTTGGTGTGATGTTGGGGGTTTTCGGTTCAATGTGTGGAGGTTGAAGGATGTGTGTTTGTGTTTATTTTCATGGTCATGGTCATGACGTGCACTGAAGTTGTGATTGATTTCTTTGTATGAGGTGCAATGACAATAAAGTAAAGTAAACATACCATTGTTATCTGTAGCAGGAACATTATTTTTATTTATTTCCAGGATCCTGGGCAATGTCCTGGTTTGGTCAATATTGAGCTACAGAGCAGGAAGTAGTGAAAGGCAAAGAGTTTACCTAAGGCAGATAATGATAACTCCAATGACTAATCTAACCAGGACAGCCTTGGCAAGATTAGATACTTCCTCTAAGGGAAAACCCTGGTAAATCCAAATTTGCATTCACTTCCTTAAATTACCAGATGCTAAGATTTTATTAAAAGTACAGTATCATAATATTTCATAGTATCATATATTGAACAGTCAAAAATTCACATTTTCCTTCTCACTAAATTTGAGTCATGAACAATATTAAGCCATGATATAAATAGTTTATATCAACTGAGCATGTTGTGAGGAACAACCACTCATAGCTGAACATATTTGAACTAGGGCATTGTGATTTGTTTGACCAACAGAAATTTAAAAATGGGACTTAGAATCCAATTATTTCAACTCAGGTTTAAAAGTGGAAACTTGAACTGTTCCTTTCTAAGTAAATTTATTTATATCCCCAAGGCAGCAAATTTTCCTCCTCTTATTTCTCCAACAACAATCCTGGGAGATGATTTGGGCTGAGAGTGAGAGTGAGTGTGAGAGAGAGAGGCCCAAAGTCACCCAGCTGGCTTTTGTGGATAAGGCAGGAATTGAACTCATAGTCTCTTGCTTTCTCTTGCCTTAACCATTACACCAAACTTGTTCTGTATCTTTACAAACCTTATAAACATGCCTTTGTGCTTGGGAATTCATTTCTTAGTAAACTATTTCATAGTAAAATATTTAACTTTATTCTACTGCTGATAGTGCCGTACAATTGCAGCTGCAGTTGTAGGCCACTATAACTTAATAATATCCCTCGGCGAGTACTTAAGGAGAGTGCTGACTAGCTGGTCACTGTTCTCACAGATATCTTCAATCTCTCGTTGCATCAGGCCATAGTTCCATCATGTTTTAAGACTGCAATCATTGTACCAGTGCCCAAAAAATCTATAATCACATGCCTTAATGATTACTGTCCAGTTGCACTCATTTCCATTATGATGAAGTGTTTTGAGAGATTGGTAAAAGACTATATGGCTTCATGCCTTCCCCCAACATTTGACTCATTACAGTTTTCCTTATGGAAGAACCACTCTATAGATGATGCACTTTCCTGTGTACTTCATCTTAGCTTGGCACACCTGGAGGACAAGAATGCTCATGTGCAATGCTGTATGTTGGTTTTAGTTCGGCGTTCAATGCAATCATTCCTCAGCATTTGGTGAACAAACTGGACCTATTAGGTTTTAATTCTCCTTTAGGTAATTGGATGTTGATTTCATTGATAGGCCCCAGTTTGTGCAAGTTAGAGGAAAAGTCTCCAACTCCATCTCCTTGAGTGGGGTTCCCCACAGAGCTGTGTCTTGAGTGTGCTACTGTTCACCTTGATGACACATGATTGTTGTGCCAAATCTGCTATGAATCATATTGTGAAGTATGCAGATGACACGGCAGTGGTGGGGTCTTATCCAGGACAACAATGAAAATGCTTACAGGAAATAGGCTCTGGTGGACTGGTGCAATAAAAGTAACCTGATTCTAAATGTTAATAAAACAAAGGAGATCATTGTAGTTTTTAACAAGAGCTGGCATAGTTATATTCCACTCAGGATCAAGGAGACTGCTTAACACTGAGTGGAGCATGACTATGCCAGCTCTTGGTCAACAGTATTAAGTATCTGGGCATGCAGATAACTAACAACCTGAATTGTTCTCTCCAAGACGCCATTCTTAGTGAAATGTGCAAACCAGCACCTGCATTTCCTGTGTCAGATGAGGAGAGTACATCTTTCTCCTTCTGTCCTGGCCACTTTTTAAAGAGGCACAATTGAGAGCATTTTAACAGTGGTAGCAGTGCCTCAGATAGAAGGTACAGAGATAGAAGGTCCACACAGAGAATGCTAAGGACAGCCGAGAAGATTATAGGAAGTCGCTTCTCATTATTCAGGATACTGTTTATAACCACTATTAGAATTAGACTTAGAATTCTTTCATTGGCCAAGTATGATTGGACACACAAGGAATTTGTCTTGGTGCAAATGCTCCCAGTGTACATAAAAGAAAAGATACTGTGAGGTCTGGCAGTACGCTAAAGCCAAAATGAACCAAAACAAAGACTTAAATGGAGGCTTGCAAATTAAATAAAGCAGACTTTTATTCTTTGATCAAAGTTAAAGATCTGGGAAGAAGTTCCTAGCACATCACAACAGACATGGGAGGAAAATTCTACAAAATACAGGAAGATGCCCTATCCTTCTTATATCTTTAACATTCTTAGAAGTCGAGTAACTGCATTGTAAAACTCTCTAACTTAGATTTACATCTTTCCTGCAAAAGACAAATCTCTTGGCAATGTTTACCTTTCATTATCTCTTCTCCTATTGTCCATCTAATTGATCACAATTGACCACTTAAGGAGGCTATTAACAGCATACTTCAAAGTGGAGGTATGTTTTATTCCCAGGGGGTGATGCTGGGGTGGAATGTATCAATCCAGGAAAACAAATGGATTCAGATTGATTTAGATGGGACAATCATGTGTCTTCATAGGAGAGGGATGTAACTGATTGAAGGCATGTCTTTATAATTGTCTTACAACACGTGAAAGGTTAAGGAAATCTTTTTTACAACAGCAAGATAACAAATGCCTATAGAGTAACTCTCTACTTAATGCTATAATATCTTCTACTACATTTCTTTATTTATTATTACTATTCCCTTCAGTACATTTGTCAAGAATCATATGGTACAATACTTAATAATAGTCATAGGGTACAATCAAATCATACTAGGGAACAGTCAATATAAATCATAAGGATACAAGCAACAATGTGCTTAGAACTCGAAAAGACCCCACACACCCACTTTACAATCTGTTTCTCTTGTCTCCTATGGGAGGAGGTTTCAAAGTATTTCTAGCAGGACTACCAGATTCTATAACAGCTTTGTTCCCTATGCCATCCATCTGGTAAACTTGCAAGATTCATTTCTCTCGCCATGTACATGTATACCTCAAGCTAAAATCCAATGATATGTGCACAATTGCATTGTTTGTTTACATTGTTTAGATCCTTATGAAGTGTGTAAACAATGATCTGATTTCCTTCAAGGATGAAATGAGATCACATTAGTTTAAATTGTTAAAATGTTTTGCTATTCTCCTACAGACATTTTAAAACAATAGTTGAAAAAGTATGTAAATGTACTTCTTTTGAGTACATAGTTTCTAACAAGACTGAAATAAGGAGCTTTCTCTTTAGCAATTATCAGGCACAGTAAGCATTCTTTTCATATTTCAGCCCTTCAAAAGGAGTGAGTCTCCTTTGAGAACAGAATTTTGCTTTGAGAATAGAATTTTTCTTTCTTTTCATGTATCATGTGTATCATGATCTGATTCCTATGACTCGTGTTGTTAAGTACATACCATTTCAGTAAACATATTAGTTTACTTTGCACTTCGGTTCTTTCATCTACCTAACATCATTTGAGTGAAAAAGATTTTGAGGAAAATTTCAGGATGTTGGCATAATGCCCCTTCAATGACAAGTTGAACACACAGAAGGAATCCTCTGTTCCAGACATTATGCCTGAAAATATTCTGCATGTTTTATCTGTATACAGAGCAGGTGGGGCTGTGGCCAGGGGCTTTTGCCCAGGTTGGCTGGTTCACCAGCTTCGCCCTTACCTGGACCGAGATGCCCTTCGAACGGTCACTCATGCGCGTCACGCCCAGAATCGACTACTGCAATGCTCTCTACATGGGGCTTCCCTTGCAGATTACTCGGAGGTTGCAGCTGGTGCAGAATGCGGCGCTGCTGGCTGTGATGGGGGTATCCCGATACTCCCATGTTACACCCTCCTGCGCGACCTGCATTGGTTGCCGGTTGCCTCCGGTTTCCTTCAAGGTGTTAGTAACAACTTATAAAGCCCTTAATGGCTTGGGTGCAGGGTACTGGGAACGCCTCCTGCCTGCATCACAGTCCAATCGCCCGCGCTCCCATAGGAGGGGCCTTCTGGGAATACCGTCGGTCAGGCATTGTCGGCTGGCGGTTCCCAGAGCTAGGGCCTTTTCTGTGGGAGCGCCGCCTGTGGAACCAGCTTCCTGCGGATCTGCGTTGGCCCCTGATCTCCACTCCTTTCTCGAGACCTGAAGACTTGGCTGTTTCAGCAGGCCAGCCTGAACTGACCATGGGGAGGGTAGTTTTAACAATGTTTGCCTATTTGCAATTTTACTGTTTCCGTTGTTTAGTAATTTGGACTTGTTTTTATTTGTTTTTATTGTATATCTCTGTGTATGTTCGCCGCCCTGAGTCCTTCGGGAGTAGGGCGGCATACAAGTCTAAATAAATAATAATAATAATAAATAATATATGAGGAGAATAATTTCAAAAAATTATTGGAGGAATTTATGTCTTGAAGTATATATTGTAGCATTTTGATTTTTAATAATCTTATTGGACATTTGATTTAAAAGATAACTAACACAAAGTAAAAAGGAATTGACAGAATAAATTCAGAATGTGAAAAGATTCAGATTAATTCAAATTCAAATAAATTTAGAAATGAAAGAAAAAATATGCAGAAAGGAAAAGAAAAATAAGGTTATAGTTAAGAAAAAGAAATATATATATATAAATTGAAGGGACATAATAATAGGGAAGTAATAATCGAATAAGTAGAATTAGTTTAACTTGCTATTTCACTTTTGTAACAATTGCTTGTGCTAGTCATATCATTAATCTAACCTGCATTTGGCTTCTGTAAACATTTGCTTCTGCTATACACCTTTAGAATTATTCTAACCTGCATTTGGCTTCTGTAAAGCATTTGGCATCTGCAAACATGTGATTCTGACATCAATCTGAACTTTGTTTTTCTCTGCCACCCAATGCCTGGTGCATACCTCAGTTTAGAAGCTACATAAATCATCACCTGTCAGGGTTCACACAGCAGGCACATATGGGGTGCCCCACTATACTTTTGACCCAGTGGTGGGATTCAATTTTTTTTACTACCGGTTCTGTGGGTGGGGTTTGGTGGGCGTGGCAGGGGAAGGATACTGTAAAATCTTCATTTTTGCCGGTTCTGCAAACTACTCAAAATTTCCGCTACTGGTTCTCCAGAACTGGTCAGAACCTGCTGAATACCACCTCTGTTTTGACCCCAACTCTGGCTTACACTTTTGACCTGTATTGTTAAACTGCCAGTCCTGATCCCTGCGGCACCAATGGGCCCAGTAGAAGATAAGATAGAAGAAAAAAGGCATACCCAGGGATGAGGTAAGATTGATGGAGGAAGCATCCATCTTGCGAAGGGCCATAAGGAATGCTTTGAGGAAGATGAAGCCCTGGACCAGGAGGGCCAGAATTGGGTGCCAAACTGATGTCTCTGAAAGTATAAAAAGATGCCATACTTTCCCCAAAGTGTGGCCTTTCTCTGTAGGTTTCGAATGCTCCACCCAGCTCTTTTGCTTTGATCAAAATAAAAGCTGTTTCCATTTTCCACTTAAGATCTTCTCTTTGGTCCAATGTTGACTTAAGCGCATCTCTGAACCTTACAAAATGATTTCCCTTCATAACAAGTATAACCATTTTAGTAATTTATCACTTTTTCTTAAAATACAATACATATCCTCTGCTTTCTATGTCTCTTTTTTTAAATCTATAAATAAATCTATAAAACTTCATTCAGTCTTAATCAGTGAAAATCCATTAAGAGTTACCAAAGTAAGTATATGTATTTTAGCCTTGCTCAAATAATATATTCCTTCCTTATTTTTAATCTTGATCTTTAATTCCTTCAAAGTCCTGGAATTTGATTTCTATTCAATTTTTGGTCACTTCTCATAAAATCCCTCAAAATTTTAAGATTCTTTTGTAAATCAAATATAGGAAAGTTAGCCATATCACTGTTTTGGTTTGTTATTTCTATATTCTTTTTAATTATTAAGACATCAGCCAATTTCACTGGTATACTAATATAATATCTTTTGCTATATCATTCTTTCAGATGTCATTTTAAAATAAAATCAGACTCAATCTTGTCTGATAAAACCCATTCCTCTAACATGCCTTTTAAATACAGTCTATCTATAATGGCGAGATTTTAAAATTAAAAAAAATCCTTTAAAATCTCTGATGAAAAAATATTTTGCTCCATTCTGTATTAGTAAATCAAACTGTGTTCTCCTTCAATTGTAATCTTAGTTCCTTCTGGATTACTTTACTGTTTAGCCTTCAAATCCTTTGTTTAAAGAATTCAAAACAAATGAATGTATAATCTTTATAATTAACCTTTATAATTAATTTCAAAATCTTATTTCAAATCTGTATGGACCTTTAGTCCATTTGTAACTTTCCAAAATCTGTTTTAATCACCCCTTTACTGTTTATTGCAAAATAAATGACTTTTTCAAAATCCTCAAATCTGTATTGAAAATCTCTTTTGCTAAGGATTAAAAGAAACATACTTGGTGCTCTAAAATGTGCCATTGCAAAGGTTTATAATAACTTAAAAGCAATTAAGCAATTTCTGAAAGAAATGAGGCTGAGCAAATTTTATCTCTATTTAAGCTGTATCATGGTTACTCCCAGTCTCTCAACGCATGAACCAACTGATTGGTCTGTTCTGCTAGAAGCTTTTTCAGGTAACAAGAGAATCCAGGTTCTCTCGATTCTAAAAGACAGAAGAAGCATTCAATTCAGTGATAAACTCCTTTGCAATGTATGTCTTCATCCAAATAGAAATATATTGTCATGACTTCTGGTTTGGCGTCATGGCAGGATGGTCGCTGGATAGCGGGGCTCCACAAATCCCAGCCAATTCTTTATCGTTGGGGGCCCTAAGGGGCTAAAGCAGGGGTATCAAACTCCATTTCATTGAGGGCCACATCAGGGTTGTGTTTGACCTCAGGGGGCCAGGGTGGGTGTGGCCAGGGTGGGATTGGGCAGCTCGATGTCACTTGTGTCAGGGGCATCTGTGGTGGACCGAGTACTCTGCTAGTGAAAACAGACTCCCAAGTTTTTGGCTGCCACAGCCTTCTGCCAGTGAAAATGGAGCTGTTTTCACTGGGAGAAGAACCATGGGCCAGTCCTTTGCTCTTTCCAGGCCGGCCCCATGGGCCAGACCTAAGTACCCCATGGGCTGGATATGGCCCCAGGACTTGAGTTTGACACCTCTGGGCTAAAGTCACCCTGGAGGTGTGACAAAGAATGGAGTGGCTTCTTGTTGATTGTAGGAGAGTGGCGCTCTCCCGCTCAGTCCAAGCTATCCTTCCAACTAACAAAGAAGAGTGACGGCCGTTATGGCCAACTGAAGTTGGGGCAACCAAAGAAAAAGATGAGCTGCAGTGATTGGAACTGGGTGAGGTGATTTTCAACTTCTACACCAAAGACGAATTGTCCCCATGGAAGAATTTTTGAAAGAAAGATTCTCTAAAGCACTGAGAAAGTGGCGAGCTAACACACTCAGAGAGATTATCGACCTGAAAGAAAAAGGAAAAATGTAATGGGAGTCTATGAAGTCTCAAAATATTGAAAGATTGGACTGGAACTTGCAGTATTGTGAAAAGTAATTTAAATTTGTTGACAATATTGTTTGACTACTAGAAGAGAACATATAAAGAAAAATGGTTTTGTGATTATTTGGCATTCAACTGAGAGAGTTTTCATTTTGTTTTAATGCTGGAATCTTGGGCTGGGGTTGTCCGGGTGAAAAAAACAGCTTCCATAAATCCCTGCTAATTAGAGGTGATGCACCATGCTTTTCTTTTGCTGTATACTTTGATTAAATAAAACCCGGAAAATATTCTAAGAAACATATTTTATTTACAAAAATAATAAACCTAACTGACTACATTACCGGCAGTTAATCACACACAGGCATATATATACAAGAAGGTTACAGGAAGTGAAGAAAATATAATAATAAACTATTAAAAATAAAATATTTATAATAAATGCTGTCATGTATCCAATAGTGAGAATCTAAAGAACTTGGATGAATCTTTAATGGCTGACCTTGAGTGCTTATCTTAGACAGAAGTCATCTTCCCTCTCCATTTCAGGTACAGGAAAATGACTTCAATGTACCCTTGCATGGGTTATCCACATTTCATGAAAAGTAGACATGTGCCAAATATTTTCAAAAAGATCAATAACTGGGTAGGGATTGATTCGATGGCTAATTCCATGGTTTATACTGATGTATTTATTATTGTTGTGGTATTATTATTATTATGTTACGGTTTTATTTTAGGTTTCTGATTTTATGAGCTATAAGCCACCTCAGAGAGTCGTTTTGGTGTAGTGGTTAAGGCACCAGGGTAGAAACCAGGAGATTTTGAGTCCTAATCCTGACTTAGGCACAAAGTCAGCTGAGTGATCTTGGGTTGATCTCTCAGCCCTAAGCAGGAGACAATGTCAAACCACTTCTGAAATCTTGCCTAGAAAACTTGTCTTCATTTGTCCAAGCAATTGCCAGGAGACAAGAGACACCTTAATGACTTGAAGGCAATAAACAAACAAACAAAAAACCCACCTTGATGATATAGCATACCAGTAACCATTTATAGATAGATATAGATATGTCAATTTGTGAAACTTCCCTGACCCAGTCCCAAGTTGCCATAGGCAGGGGGATGGGAAATCGCACCTCACAGCTGCACCAAGGAATTTACTCCTCAATCATAACACAATGCAGTCTGGCTGAGCAAGTCAAGGCCATCTCCAACAGATACTAGCAATGCCTGGAGGGAGTGACTTCTGCAACCCATGAAATTACCTCGTTGGGGAATGTGATGGGCGACACATTTTGTTGGGAGCGGGAAACAGGCTCAGAGGCAAGGCACGAAGGGGGTGAAGTCAGAGTTGGCTTCACCTAGGTAATGCTGACATGGTGCTCCTAATAAAAGACTGGATTTTCATTGCCAGATGGCTTGAGACTCTTAATTGCTTTAGGGCACTGGTCGGAACCCTGACAATAGAGATAGAGATAGAAATAGAGATAGAAAGAATCTTCTTGATATAGTTAGCATTCTTCTTTGCATCCCACAAACTGCAAATTGCCTTGCTGATTGTTTTAAAGGTCATGTCATCCTGATTTCATCTTTGTGTCATTCCCATCTCACCATGGAGGCAGCTTAGATTTGTGTTGCTGTTCTAGTTTCACAACAGTGTTTTCAGCTGCTCCCAATGCAAGTTCTGTTGTAAAAATGACCTACCATATGTCACCAACAACGTTGGTGATGTGATAAAGGCTAGAATGTGTTCAATCCTGACTGGCCACTTTAGGCTACTGCAAATCTACCTTCTGCCCTTGGCCCTGTTTCTATGGCCATTTTAGCTTGGGCTGCAAAAGACACTGGAGATCTGAATTCTGCAGAGGCATTTGCTTTAAAAACCACTGGTTAGGAATTAAACGGGCTCCTTATATGTAGCAGCCTTCTGGAAAACCTGTAGACTTGTTTTTCAAACGTGTTTAATGTTTGGTGAAAGTACAGCACACTTTCTTTAAACAACTGAAGCAAGAAACCAGGGAAAAGAGTTGATTCTTGCTATTTCTGTCACAAATAGGGCATTGCATCAAGGTGTATATTCCAAGGTGTATATTGGTGGGATTCAAAAAATTTTTACTACCGATTCTGTGGGCATGGCTTGGTGGATATGGTGTGGCTTGGTGGGCATGGCTTGGTGGGCATGGCAGGGGAAGGATATTGTAAAATCTCCATTCCCTCCCCACTCCTGGGGGAAGGTTACTGCAAAATCCCCTTCCCTCCCCACTCCACTAACCTGATTTCCAGCTCTGTTCTCCTGTGCAGGGCAACTAAAGGAAACCCAGCTGATCATCTGGTCCTCGGGAGCAGAGAATAGATGGGGGCAGGGGCATGGATGGGATTCAAAATTTTTAACAACTGGTTCTGTGGCCGTGGCTTAGGTGGTGGGTGTGGCTTGGTGGTCATGTGACTGGGTGGACGTGGCTTGGTGGTCATGTTATTGGCTGGGTGTGGCCAACTCAATATCACTCACATCGAGGCATGCATCTCCTCGCCTGGCCTCTCGTGACTGTGGGGATGCTGCAATAGTCGTAAGTGTGAAAAATGGTCATAAGTCACTTTTTTCAGTGCCATTGTAACTTTGAATGGTCACTCCACACAAGCAAAGTACCAGCAAAGGAGGGGAAAACTCCAGTGAAGTTCCAGCGACAGGAAGTCTAGTCCTGCCAAGAATGTAATAAGGATTAACGGAGAAGCAGTTTCTGTAAGCAACATCAGAATGTTTCCTTCCTGCCTTCCTTACAGGATTAGGCCAGCAATTTCTTCTAACAACCGGTTCTCCCAACTGCTTAGAATGTTAACAACCAGTCTAGCGAATAGGTGCCAACTGGTAGAATCCCACCCCTGGGCAGGGGCAGTCAGAGGTGGTATTTGCCGGTTCTCCGAACTAGTCAAAATTTCTGCTAGCGGTTCTCCAGAACTGGTTAGAACCTGCTGAATACCACCGCTGCTTTGAGGGACAATTCATCTACCTTCTAAGTCAACAAGCTTTCATTTGCAACAGAAATTGCTCCAGGATCCCTTGTGATCATACTATTGGTCAACATGAGATATGCCTTTCTATTTCAACACAGATCAATCTGCTTTGATGGCTGTTTGTTGATTCAATCCCCTGAATATTTTATCTGTTAGAGCAGGAAAGGTCACAGCATCATATATTTTATACTCGGTATCAGTTCTCTTAATGCAATTATTTTCTCAAGAAACAAGGAAAGAAAGTGATAATTTCCCTTTATATCTAAAATGTAGAATTAAGAACACTCAACTTAGAGATGCAGTGATTCCAGGAAGCCATATACCGAGAGCAGTGCTTTCAAACTCTGTCTGATACAGAAGCAATTTTCAAGAATTATGTATTCAATCTTTCAGGGCCCATAATACATTTATACATTTATTAGGACGTAATTAAAGTTTTACAGCCTTTCAGATCAACTGGTCTTTCATTTAATAACTTTGTCAAACATAGCTGGTTTGACAAGGCGTATGTCAGCGTTCCAGAGAAAATCCATTCCTTCCAGTAACTCCAAGACACATGCCATCTCAAAGTACTTTTTATTAGAACAGTACCTGGCACATACTGGGGAAATCCGGAACTAAATTTTCCTGGCTTCCCCACAAAGTCCCAAGCTTCAACCCCTCCCCTTTTCCTGCATCACCAGATCACATGCACAAATCCCACAGTAAGTTCTAATTCTTTTCTGCACCACACTCTGTAACCTTGAATTATCAAAATAATATATTTTGTCTACTCAATTAACATCACTCCCTCCCACTATGTGGCAGCAATGAATTCCATAGCTGACAGCGTATAGATTAAAGAAAAATAAACTAATTAAGATGCAAGGAAAGATTAAGCCTTCATTGGATAGCGGAGGCTTTTCTCCTCACATTTGGCTTTATAAGGAATATAAAACCTATTCTTTAGGAAGAAAAAAAGGTTCCTTGATCATGATAATTAGAAAAGGGAGGATTAACTTTATCTGAAGGCAATGACAGGAGATATTGGTGTTTCTTTTTATCACGGATTAATGAAGTTCACAAAAGTTTCTCCATTTTTCATCACTCTTCATTTATCACCCTGTGTTCATCATTTCAAGCATATGGATTCCTTATACAGCCACAATTCAACAGTTAGTCATTTATCAGATTCCAGCTGTACACTGGATAGGAATTCAAGTAAAGAACAATTCATAGAATTCATACTTTTATTGAGCACAGAAACTGGAGTCAGCCTGCCACCAGAGCGGCTTAGGAGCCATCAGTTAAGAGATTTTGCAGCACCGGGCTGAAGTCCAGTCAATATTGGCACATTGGCAGTGACAAATTGAGTCTTGACGAATATCCCAAGACCCACAAGCCATTCCACAGGCACATGAAGTGGGTAGAAAACCTAGGAAGTAAAAAGAAAATGAAAAGAAAGTTAGAAAAGATGAAGGTTATACAGACCTGTGTTACTTCATTTGAGTGTTTGGAACAATTGTGATATAAATGCCAAGCTAAGCAGATTCCTTCAGCAGTCTAGCTTAGTTTGCATTTTGTACCCATGCATGCACAAGGCAGGCAGATGTCAGAAAAAGGGGTTTGAGAGAGGGGTTTTCCCCCACCCAATCCTCTTTTCTTAGCTCCTGATCTTCTCCCACAAGTTATTAGTTCTCACCTGATGGACAAGCGACAAAAGCACCTCGAGCAAACGCAGATTGGCAAACCAGCTTTGGCCGATATGAGGAGACTGGGAAATGAAACCAATAGTTATTATTAACAAATGCATCTTTAATCAAACAGGATTCTTTATTTCTGTTTGCAATCATTTGTCTCACTGGCTTTTGCTTTGCTCTTGTCCTTTTGGATTCATTCTCAAGAAAGCAGAGATATATTCTGCATATTCATGTACAGAAAACAATTATTACCTCATCATCAAACTTAGCATGTTTTATAATGCATAAGGGAAAAGAGATCCTAAACAAAGAGTAAAGGTAAAAATAAATATTTTTATTGTGCCTACAGGAGAGTTATGAAGAAAAACTATTGAATATCAAGAGAAACTAGACAGTTCTGAACAGATGAGAGATCACATGAAAAACATTTCTCAGGCTCTGTTTTGGCATGGGTGACATGGTTCCTTCCTACAAGGATAATTACTTCCATTCTGCCGATATAAATGCAGTGTGTCTAAAATATGTTATGGAAAGATGCCCCTAAAAACTAATAATAAAAATTATTATTAAATATGGAGGGCCATGAATTGAATTTTGTAGAGCGGCTGCACACCTTCCAGATGGAAGAAGCTGGTCCCTCAAAAAATCAGCAAACCCAATTGGAACCACCCATGTGTCAACAGAGAACAGACTGTTGCAGGCTGCCTCTCCCATGCACAGCAGCAGACTCCATGTTGCCTACATGAAGCACCTGATGACAGGAGAGGAGGAAAAGCACCACATTTGGGGCAGTGTCTAAGTTCATCCTCTGGCTGTATCAGCTGCAGATGGACAATGGAGGTGTAGGCTGTGGCTGTGGACCCAACCTCTGGAAATGGTTAGTGAACCATCCTGATACCAGGGCAAGGAGGCTGTGTGGATTCCCTCTTTGACACCCTGCATTTAACTGTTTCAGATTTCACTTTTTAAAAGTCAGCCTTCACTCCTTTTTAAAGTCAGCCTTTACTCCTACATAAAATGAAAGAAAATCATTAACCACATGAGCAAATTCAATATGCCTACCATACTACTTTCCCTTCCTTTTTTATTATTTGCTCTGGATTAGACAGGAGATGTATGTCCCATGTCTAAGCAGGTGATGTATAGAATAAATCTCTGTTCAGAAATATACCGTTCCAGTGATTAAGTCATGGGACCAGTTGTGGGATTCAAACAATTTAACAACCGATTCTCTGCCCTAATGACAGTGCAAAAATTGCCCCAGCTTTACAATACCCGTGATCTTTTTAATGATCTTTCATTTTTTAACTAGAGCAGTGCTGAAAGGATTTAAAAGGCAAATTCAATCATTCCCTTTTTTCCGTTTAATCAATTTTGCCAAACATCTCCCCAACTCACAATAAAATAACATTGTTCCAATTTGTTTTTATTCATATTTATATGCCGCCCTTCTCCGGAGACTCAGGGCGGCTTACAGTTTTTTGGAGCACAGCCCTATGCGCTCACCAATAGCCTTCATTCCATTGTATATGCCTGCTTATTACTAAGTGGCATTTTTACAAAGTCAGCTTATTGCCCCCAACAATCTTGGGTTCTCAATTTACCTACCCCGAAAGGATGGAAGGCTGAGTCAACCTTGAGCCTGGTGGGATTCGAGCCTGCCCTAATTGCAGACAGCTGGAACTAAGTGCTAGGCATTTAACAGCCTGCACCACCAAGGCTCTTTGAGGGGATCCTACAAAACTGAGGGGGTGTCAATCTATTTTCCAAAGCACCAAAAGGCACAACAAGAAACAATGGATGGAAACTAACCAAAGAGAGAAGCAACCTAGGACTAAGGAGAAATTTCCTAAGAGTGAGATCAATCAACCAAAGGAAGTTGTCGGTGCTCCATCACTAGAGGCTTTCAAGAACAGATGGGATAACTCTTTGTCTGAAATGATATAGGGTCACCTGCTCAATCAGGGAGTTGGACTAGAAGACCTCCAACTCTATTATTCTATGTTCTCTATGTTCTAAATTGGGTGTTTCATAGCAGAAGCAATATAGCTTGCTGGACAACACATGAATTAAGTTCAGCACCTGTATGACCAAGCTGCGTCATTGTTCCCTCCTGTATCATTTTCCCCAGGAAGAAGCAAGAAGTGGCCAACGCTGCAGCAGCTATAAAAGGTCCTGGGGAAGTCCAGGGAGTATCAGCTGATCACAGAACTGTTACTTAATACCTTTTATAATGAAAATGTTCATAATCTTATCCTTCTTCCTGAAGGAAGAGGTAAATCCCATCCCTAGATGGGTAACTGTTGGGTTTCCTGAGTGTTTTCCTGCCCTAAGCCTACCAGTTTCTATTGTTCATTCAAGGCTCGTGCTGGCTGCATTCCTGGGGTTTTGTTATCGCAACTAAGTATTTGCCTGTTGTGGTTCTTGGCTGTCTGCCCAGAGCTATTAAGTGAAGGGAGAGAGAAAAAGAAGCAAAAACCCTCTCTTGCGCTTTATGTTCAGCTGGTTCTTGAAACTGCACAAAAAATTAGCTACTGGTTCAATTGAACCGATACAAACCAGCTGAATCCCACCACTGCATGAAACCAGATTATCTGAGAAACATCTCCTCCCAATTTCATCCACCTGCCCCACATGGCAGGCAGGGAGGGCATGTTATGTATTCTTTTTGATTAAACATCTTTGACTGGCAGGATCCAGGAAGACAGCCTTCTCTGCTGTTGTCCCCATCCCATGGATCAGCTTATCTTCAGAGGCAAGGCAAATCCTCACTCTCCAGGCCTTCTGGAAGATCCTTAAGACTTCTATGCTATGCCAAATTATCTGCATGCCCAAGAGAGCTATGTAACCCTGGAGGTGGTTGATGGTTGAAAGTGCTCACTCTGCCTTTTTTACTTTGTAATTGTAATTGCTTTAATCTGTTTTTTTAATTTGTTTTACCTATAGATTTTATGTCATTTTACTGTTTATTCTGGCCAGAGTCATGCAAGTGTGATGAGGAGTATAGAAATTTGATAAACAAAGATAGCAACCAGGAAACTGAGAGTTTCAATCCTGCCTTAATATGGAAGCCAGTTGGGTGACTTTGGGCCAGTCACTTTCTCAGCCAACTCAAGCCACAGGGTTGTCGTGGGGAAAATAGGAGGAGGAAGGAGTATTCGGTATGTTTACCACTTTGTGTTACTTAAAGTTATTAATAAAGGAGGGTTATAAATAACAACAAAATAAAAAATAAAAAACTAAATACCTGCAGAATCAATCATTTTCTTAGTCTTCAGTTCAATCACCTTATCAATTTCACATGTCTGAGTATTTGCATATTTTTCGAAAAGCAAGATGGTAAACAGCAGGAATATGAAGAGTTTCTTCATCTTAGTGATGCAGAACTTCCTGCAGAGAAAAAAAATGTAATCATTCACTCTGGCATGGTACTTTTAGAGTCCATTTATTTCTATATCTTTCTTCCCCAGGCCTACTCACTTTACCCAGTGAGAGTACCCATTCAGAGATAATATATTAGCAATAGCACTTAGACTGCTATACTGCTTTGTATTGCTTTATAGCCCTCTCTAAGCAGTTTAGATATTATTAGAAAGTAATATGTATGTTTGTATGTATAAATGCATTAAACAAAGAAAATTAAGTGCTACAACCCACTTTGGATTGTAAATCAGTTATTTCCCTGGGACTGGAACTTGCTTCCCTTCCCAACTGGAGAACATCAGGATATGCAACAGTTGTCATCTCCAGGAGGCAGCACTGGGTTTGCGGGGGGGGGCATGATTTCCACCTTTGGGGCATTAAAAGTGGTGTATGGGAGTAGAAAATCTCTGGAAGGAAAACTCTTTGCCTTTGCCCAATTAAACCCATAGCCCTCGCCATCATCCCTTCCTGTGTCTGCAATTAAGGAAAATATTAATTAAATGCAATATATGGGGTAAATTATTAAAGTACTTATAAATTCACCAATGAACAAAGATCTCAGAGATAAGGATCTCTTAAATAAATCATTTATTTGGGTTTAGTTTTTGTTTTTTGTTTTTGTTTATCAATGCTACTTGAACAATCATATCATTGTCATAGAAATTCTTGCAGCTTCATCTGTCATTCTTCTATTTAATAAGATGTAGGTGATTGCAACCAGGAAGAATGTTGACTATTATGAGCCCAAGGATGGAATTTCCTCTCAGGCAGGAGAACCCAGCTATGCTGGGTTCTTTCAAATATACAGCAGTTGAAATTTTAATGTTTTTAGTGGATGGAAACTGAACAAGGAGAGATTTAACCTGGAAATAAGGAAAAACATTCTGACAGTGAGAACAATCAACCAATGGAACACCTTGCCCTTGGAAGTTGTGCGACTGCTATCACTTGATTTTCAAGAAGAGATTGGACTGCCATTTGTCAGAAATGGTGTAGGGTCTCCCGTTTGGGTGGGGATTTGGACTAGATGACTTACAAGGTCCCTTCCAACTCTAATTATCTGTTATCTGTTATCTGCCTTTTTAAATTATTATTGCATTTTAATATTCTTTTGCTATAAATCAGCCAGAAAACATTAGGTAGGCTACCAATATGGTAAAATAACAAACCGTTTAACCACTAGATTCCCAGAAAATTTTTTAAATGATTTCTGTTATGTATGTAGGTTTGAAGTCATTGGTTTAGTTTGAACTGTTCTTGTAAAATGTTGGAAATGATTGGTTTAAAAAGTGCGGGAAAACCCTGCACTCTGATTGGCTGGCAACTGCGGCTGCTGGCTATAAGTAGCAGCCGCAGCCCAGCCAAATTGGGTCCGTTCTGAGCTGTAGTCACTAATAAACTAAGAGCTTGAAGCACTCCACGTCCGTCTCTTCATGCAAACTTAACACTGGCGACGAAGGTGGGATTCCCCTGAAGAAGATGGCAACGCGGAACAGAAGGAGAGCGAGATGGCTGCACTGAACACACCCCCAGTCCCGTTCAATCCGACGGCAGAAGACTGGGAGTTGTATGCAGATCGTTTCCAAATGTATCTGGAGGGAAACGATCTTGCCGACATTTCCGAGAAGCGGAAGAGGGCGGTCTTTCTCACGCACTGCGGTCCGGCAGTTTTCAAGATGGCAAAGGCATTGGCGGGAGCTGCAGACGTGAAGGTAATGGACTGGCCTGATTTAGAAAAACTGTTAAGAGCCCATTATGCGCCACAAGTATCGTGCCTCATTAAGAGATACGAGTTTTACCGTCATGATCAAGGGGAAAGCGAAACAACCGTGGCAAGTTTAAGAGACATTGGGGGTGCATGCGAATTTAACAATTTAGAAGAGACCATGCGCGATCGATTTGTTCTGGGCCTTAAAGACAAGGTGCTACAGAGCAAGTTATTACTGAAACCTAAGATCACGCTGAAGGAAGCAATAGAAGAGGCCTCTTCAGCAGAAGCTACCAAGTCCTCAGCAGCAGCCATGAAGAAAATCAACAAGGCCACAAGCCATCCTGATGTGGAAAAGTCCACAACAACTCATTGCGAGCAGATAGATTCTGAATCAGACTGTAGTGGGGAGGAGGAAGGAATTTATAGACACAGAATGGAGAGGCAAAAGAAAGACCTGGGAAGAAAGAGGCAAGATTTTTTACTGCAGAGGTTGTGGGGGAAGCCAGCCCTGCACTGAATGCAAGTTTTTAGACACCATTTGCCTCCGTTGTGAGAAAAGAGGACACCTAGCAAGAGTCTGCAAATCATCCAGAACTCCACCCAACAGAAGAAAGTTTGCTACAACGAAAGACAAAGAATTCAGGCCCAACAATCTCAGTGAGAAAATGGGGCACAGCACAGAAGCAAATGGGAAGAATGAAACTCATCAAACAGTAACTATTGGTCATTCATCACCTTTAAGAAGCAGAAAAGTGCATGTCAACGTACTTATTGAAGGAAGGCCTTGCCAAATGGAAGTGGACTCAGGCCCACACCTATCTATGGTGTCATGGGACACTATTCACAGACTTCTTCCCAACATCCAGAAGAAGCACTTCAAGAAGCAAGCATTGACTCTTAAAGACTACCAAGGGAACAAGATTCCAGTAGTTGGAACAAGAGAATTCAACGTGAAATTCAAGGGCCACACCAAATGCCTACCACTGACCATCGTGGACAAGGACCGCCCAAGTCTGCTGGGCCTTGAGTGGTTCAACCCGTTGGGCATCGAGGTGACTGGCATCAATCACGTGAGTAACACTGAGTGGGAAGAGGCCTTGAAGTCTGAGTTTCCAGAGGTCTTCAGCGACGGATTTGGCAAGTACTTGGGGACCTTTAACCTAGATCCCAAGGTACAACCAATCCGTTTAAAACCCAGAAGGGTCCCATTTGCCTTAAAGGAAAAAAATGATGCACAATTAGATAAACTAATAGCCCAAGGGGTTTTAGAGCCCCTTGGGCTATTAGTTTATTAGTAGATCACTCCAGGTGGGAGACACCCATAGTCACACCACTCAAGGCTGATGGGTCTGTGAGAATCTGCGGAGACTACAAGGGGACATTGAACCATGCGCTACAACAGAGTGCATATCTAGTTCCAGTAGTGCATCATTTATTACACTCTCTTGGCGGGGGCATAGTTTTTGCCAAGTTGGACCTGGCACAGGCATATCAACAATTAACAGTTGATGATGCCACTGCTGAAGCCCAAACCATTGTGACCCATAGAGGTGCCTTCAAATGCAAAAGATTGCAATTTGGAGTAAGTGTGGCACCAGGCATCTTCCAAAGCCTTATGGAAAGAATGTTACAAGGGTTGCCAGGGGTGGTGCCCTATTTTGATGATGTTTTAATTTCTGCTGAAAATGACACTCAATTACATGAGAGACTCAGGGAAGTCTTAACTAGATTCAAAAAAGCAGGGTTAAAAGTCAAAGAAGAAAAATGCACACTTAGAACAGATAAAGTGGAATCCTTGGGTTACATGATTGATAAACATGGCATCCACCCCACAGAGGCAAAGGTTCAGGCAATCAAAGAAGCCCCCAGGCCAAAATGCAAAACAGATTTGCAAGCATTCTTGGGACTCATTAACTTCTATCATATGTTTCTACCTCAGAAGGCAACCATTGCAGAACCCCTACATAGGTTGCTGAACAAAAAATCTGTTTGGGTCTGGGGGAGGAAGGAACAAGCTGGAATTAACAATATCAAGAGACTAATCACATCTGATGCTGTGCTGATACAGTTCTCTGAAAACTTTCCTGTTGTTCTGACTTGTGATGCCTCCCCTTTTGGAGTGGGGGGGTTTGAGCCACATGCTTCCCAGCGGGAGGGAAGCCCCTATTGCATTTTACTCTCGCACTTTGACTAAAGCAGAGAGAAATTACAGCCAACTGGACAAGGAAGCCCTGGCAATTGTTGCAGCTGTCAAGAAATTCCATGAGTATTTATATGGGAGAACATTTACTATTGTCACAGATCACAAACCTTTGTTAGGCATTGTGGCAGGGGACAAACCAACGCCCACAATCCTGTCACCAAGAATGCTGAGATGGACTGAATTTCTTGCTGCTTATTCATACAAACTGATCCACAGACCTGGTAAAGACATTGGGCATGCAGATGCTTTGAGTCGCTGCCCACTGCATTCACACACTGAGGATCCTGCTCCTGAGACTTACACCTTTTTTCTAGAAACTGTTGCCAAGCTTCCAGTACACGCTGCTGAAATTGCCAGAGAGACTGCCAAAGACACTTTATTGGCTCCTGTTATAGGCTGGATTAGGAAAGGTTGGCCACTTCAAGATCTACCTCAACTTGCCCAACCTTTTAAATCCAGGCAAACTGAATTATCTGTATGAAGAGGATGTATTTTGTGGGGTAACAGGGTGGTTATTCCTGCAAAACTACAAAAAGAGGTTTTGGAAATGTTACGTGAGGGTCATCCGGGAATTGTCAGAATGAAGGGATTGGCCAGGAGTTATGTATGGTGGCCAGGTATTGACAAAATGGTTGAAAACTGGGTTGCATCTTGTCCCAACTGTCAGGTAGTCAGGCCTGCCCCATCTCTCGCCCCCACACAGGAATGGGAATGTCCTAGGGGCCCATGGTCCAGGATTCACATTGATTTTGCTGGCCCTACCAGAGGGCACACTTTCCTTATTATAGTTGATGCATATTCCAAATGGCTGGAGGTTATCCCTATGGCATCCACCACAACTGAAGCTGTCATCAAACAGCTTAAAAAGCTTTTTGTAACTCACGGGTTACCTGATGTGCTTGTTTCTGACAATGGCCCTCAATTTACATCCAACCTTTTGAATCATATCTAGCACAACAGGGTATCAGACATGCCCTGAAAGCCCCTGGGCATCCTTTGGCTAACGGCCGGGCTGAATGTATGGTACGATTTACCAAGGAAAAACTTCAGCAATTGGGTCCAGGGGATATCACTGAGAGAGTTGAAAAACTTCTCAGTGTTCAGCATATCACTCCCAACCCCTCAACTAATTTAACCCCAGCTGAATTGTTGATGGGTAGGAAACTCAGGTCTCCCCTTGACCGCCTCCATCCCACTTACGCACCCAACGCACCACTAGATTCCACTAGTAAAATTCGCACTTTCACCGTGGGTGATTCTGTTTATGCTAAGAACCTCATGGGTGAACCATTATGGATTCCTGCTGAGTTAACCCAAATCACAGGCCCCAGGTCTTACAGGGTACAAATGGAGGATGGTGTCCTCTGGAGCAGGCACATTGATCAGTTAAGATCCAGATTGCCTCAGGAGCATCGCTTTTGCTCCTCTCTGGTTCCCATACCTACTGCCTCTTCTAGGGGAAGGGAGGATTATGAGAGTAATCAGCAAGTAAGAATCAACCCCATGTGTAATGAGCTAACACGACAGGAACCATCCCAAAACCTGTCACAATACCAACAACCATTTTCACAAATGGAAGATTGCACATCACTACCTGATTTAGGTGCTGACATTGGGTTGGAGTTGAATTGGGAGGAGAGACGAGGTTGTAGTAACCAAACAGGTTCTACCATTACTACAAGTCCAAGTAAGGAAATGTCAGCAGACACATTTCCTCTCTCACAAGGTGAGAACCTTAAAACATCTGAACCACGTAGGTCTCAACGTACACGTAAGAGCCCCACCTATTTAAAAGAATACATTAGATAGGTTGGGGTTTGAGTATGGACTGAACCTAGTGGGGAGGGGTGTTATGTATGTAGGTTTGAAGTCATTGGTTTAGTTTGAACTTTCTTGTAAAATGTTGGAAATGATTGGTTTAAAAAGTGCGGGAAAACCCTTGCACTCTGATTGGCTGGCAACTGCGGCTGCTGGCTATAAGTAGCAGCCACAGCCCAGCCAAATTGGGTCCGTTCTGAGCTGTAGTCACTAATAAACTAAGAGCTTGAAGCACTCCGCATCTGTCTCTTCATGCAAACGTAACACTTTCTCTAGTCAGGAGCAATATGAGTTTTTAACTGGCAATTCCAGCATTTCATCCATTTGTTATCTCAAATCAATCTTCTATGAAGAAAAGTCAAATCAACAAACAAGCAATTTGTAACTTGGCAATGGAGTTGCATCCCTTGGTGGGATGGATTTTGAGATAAACATACAGGACTGTAGATACAGCATGTCCTGAGAGTAGCCTCCTGTTCTTGTCATCTTCTTCTCTTGCCAAAAGAAGTTCAAACTTACCTTTAAGAGGGATTATTTTTTCCTCCCAAAATATTCTGTGCTCTGAACAAATTACTCACCTTTAAATACCATAGAGTTGCCCACCTTTTTTCACCTGATTGGCCTAAATGTTTCACAAGTTGGTTCCCTCCTCCCCTTACCTACGTGACAGTAGCTCTTTTGAGTTCTGCTGTATAGTGCAGTGTTGGTGTGATGTTGGGGGTTTTCGGTTCAATGTGTGGAGGTTGAAGGATGTGTGTTTGTGTTTATTTTCATGGTCATGGTCATGACGTGCACTGAAGTTGGTGATTGATTTCTTTGTATGAGGTGCAATGACAATAAAGTAAAGTAAACATACCATTGTTATCTGTAGCAGGAACATTATTTTTATTTATTTCCAGGATCCTGGGCAATGTCCTGGTTTGGTCAATATTGAGCTACAGAGCAGGAAGTAGTGAAAGGCAAAGAGTTTACCTAAGGCAGATAATGATAACTCCAATGACTAATCTAACCAGGACAGCCTTGGCAAGATTAGGATACTTCCTCTAAGGGAAAACCCTGGTAAATCCAAATTTGCATTCACTTCCTTAAATTACCAGATGCTAAGATTTTATTAAAAAGTACAGTATCATAATATTTCATAGTATCATATATTGAACAGTCAAAAATTCACATTTTCCTTCTCACTAAATTTGAGTCATGAACAATATTAAGCCATGATATAAATAGTTTATATCAACTGAGCATGTTGTGAGGAACAACCACTCATAGCTGAACATATTTGAACTAGGGCATTGTGATTTGTTTGACCAACAGAAATTTAAAAATGGGACTTAGAATCCAATTATTTCAACTCAGGTTTAAAAGTGGAAACTTGAACTGTTCCTCTTCTAAGTAAATTTATTTATATCCCCAAGGCAGCAAATTTTCCTCCTCTTATTTCTCCAACAACAATCCTGGGAGATGATTTGGGCTGAGAGTGAGAGTGAGTGTGAGAGAGAGAGGCCCAAAGTCACCCAGCTGGCTTTTGTGGATAAGGCAGGAATTGAACTCATAGTCTCTTGCTTTCTCTTGCCTTAACCATTACACCAAACTTGTTCTGTATCTTTACAAACCTTATAAACATGCCTTTGTGCTTGGGAATTCATTTCTTAGTAAACTATTTCATAGTAAAATATTTAACTTTATTCTACTGCTGATAGTGCCGTACAATTGCAGCTGCAGTTGTAGGCCACTATAACTTAATAATATCCTCGAGTACTTAAGGAGAGTGCTGACTAGCTGGTCACTGTTCTCACAGATATCTTCAATCTCTCGTTGCATCAGGCCATAGTTCCATCATGTTTTAAGACTGCAATCATTGTACCAGTGCCCAAAAAATCTATAATCACATGCCTTAATGATTACTGTCCAGTTGCACTCATTTCCATTATGATGAAGTGTTTTGAGAGATTGGTAAAAGACTATATGGCTTCATGCCTTCCCCCAACATTTGACTCATTACAGTTTTCCTTATGGAAGAACCACTCTATAGATGATGCACTTTCCTGTGTACTTCATCTTAGCTTGGCACACCTGGAGGACAAGAATGCTCATGTGCGAATGCTGTATGTTGGTTTTAGTTCGGCGTTCAATGCAATCATTCCTCAGCATTTGGTGAACAAACTGGACCTATTAGGTTTTAATTCTCCTTTAGGTAATTGGATGTTGATTTCGTTATTGATAGGCCCCAGTTTGTGCAAGTTAGAGGAAAAGTCTCCAACTCCATCTCCTTGAGTGGGGGTTCCCCACAGAGCTGTGTCTTGAGTGTGCTACTGTTCACCTTGATGACACATGATTGTTGTGCCAAATCTGCTATGAATCATATTGTGAAGTATGCAGATGACACGGCAGTGGTGGGGTCTTATCCAGGACAACAATGAAAATGCTTACAGGAAATAGGCTCTGGTGGACTGGTGCAATAAAAGTAACCTGATTCTAAATGTTAATAAAACAAAGGAGATCATTGTAGTTTTTAACAAGAGCTGGCATAGTTATATTCCACTCAGGATCAAGGAGACTGCTTAACACTGAGTGGAGCATGACTATGCCAGCTCTTGGTCAACAGTATTAAGTATCTGGGCATGCAGATAACTAACAACCTGAATTGTTCTCTCCGCACGTCATTCTTAGTGAAATGTGCAAACCAGCACCTGCATTTCCTGTGTCAGATGAGGAGAGTACATCTTTCTCCTTCTGTCCTGGCCACTTTTTAAAGAGGCACAATTGAGAGCATTTTAACAGTGGTAGCAGTGCCTCAGATAGAAGGTACAGAGATAGAAGGTCCACACAGAGAATGCTAAGGACAGCCGAGAAGATTATAGGAAGTCGCTTCTCATTATTCAGGATACTGTTTATAACCACTATTAGAATTAGACTTAGAATTCTTTCATTGGCCAAGTATGATTGGACACACAAGGAATTTGTCTTGGTGCAAATGCTCCCAGTGTACATAAAAGAAAAGATACTGTGAGGTCTGGCAGTACGCTAAAGCCAAAAATGAACCAAAACAAAGACTTAAATGGAGGCTTGCAAATTAAATAAAGCAGACTTTTATTCTTTGATCAAAGTTAAAGATCTGGGAAGAAGTTCCTAGCACATCACAACAGACATGGGAGGAAAATTCTACAAAATACAGGAAGATGCCCTATCCTTCTTATATCTTTAACATTCTTAGAAGTCGAGTAACTGCATTGTAAAACTCTCTAACTTAGATTTACATCTTTCCTGCAAAAGACAAATCTCTCTTGGCAATGTTTACCTTTCATTATCTCTTCTCCTATTGTCCATCTAATTGATCACAATTGACCACTTAAGGAGGCTATTAACAGCATACTTCAAAGTGGAGGTATGTTTTATTCCCAGGGGGTGATGCTGGGGTGGAATGTATCAATCCAGGAAAACAAATGGATTCAGATTGATTTAGATGGGACAATCATGTGTCTTCATAGGAGAGGGATGTAACTGATTGAAGGCATGTCTTTATAATTGTCTTACAACACGTGAAAGGTTAAGGAAATCTTTTTTACAACAGCAAGATAACAAATGCCTATAGAGTAACTCTCTACTTAATGCTATAATATCTTCTACTACATTTCTTTATTTATTATTACTATTCCCTTCAGTACATTTGTCAAGAATCATATGGTACAATACTTAATAATAGTCATAGGGTACAATCAAATCATACTAGGGAACAGTCAATATAAATCATAAGGATACAAGCAACAATGTGCTTAGAACTCGAAAAGACCCCACACACCCACTTTACAATCTGTTTCTCTTGTCTCCTATGGGAGGAGGTTTCAAAGTATTTCTAGCAGGACTACCAGATTCTATAACAGCTTTGTTCCCTATGCCATCCATCTGGTAAACTTGCAAGATTCATTTCTCTCGCCATGTACATGTATACCTCAAGCTAAAATCCAATGATATGTGCACAATTGCATTGTTTGTTTACATTGTTTAGATCCTTATGAAGTGTGTAAACAATGATCTGATTTCCTTCAAGGATGAAATGAGATCACATTAGTTTAAATTGTTAAAATGTTTTGCTATTCTCCTACAGACATTTTAAAACAATAGTTGAAAAAGTATGTAAATGTACTTCTTTTGAGTACATAGTTTCTAACAAGACTGAAATAAGGAGCTTTCTCTTTAGCAATTATCAGGCACAGTAAGCATTCTTTTCATATTTCAGCCCTTCAAAAGGAGTGAGTCTCCTTTGAGAACAGAATTTTGCTTTGAGAATAGAATTTTTCTTTCTTTTTCATGTATCATGTGTATCATGATCTGATTCCTATGACTCGTGTTGTTAAGTACATACCATTTCAGTAAACATATTAGTTTACTTTGCACTTCGGTTCTTTCATCTACCTAACATCATTTGAGTGAAAAAGATTTTGAGGAAAATTTCAGGATGTTGGCATAATGCCCCTTCAATGACAAGTTGAACACACAGAAGGAATCCTCTGTTCCAGACATTATGCCTGAAAATATTCTGCATGTTTTATCTGTATACAGAGCAGGTGGGGGCTGTGGCCAGGGGGGCTTTTGCCCAGGTTCGGCTGGTTCACCAGCTTCGCCCTTACCTGGACCGAGATGCCCTTCGAACGGTCACTCATGCGCTCGTCACGTCCAGAATCGACTACTGCAATGCTCTCTACATGGGGCTTCCCTTGCAGATTACTCGGAGGTTGCAGCTGGTGCAGAATGCGGCCGCGCGGGCTGTGATGGGGGTATCCCGATACTCCCATGTTACACCCCTCCTGCGCGACCTGCATTGGTTGCCGGTTGCCTCCCGGGTTTCCTTCAAGGTGTTAGTAACAACTTATAAAGCCCTTAATGGCTTGGGTGCAGGGTACTTGCGGGAACGCCTCCTGCCTGCATCACAGTCCAATCGCCCCGTGCGCTCCCATAGGAGGGGCCTTCTGGGAATACCGTCGGTCAGGCATTGTCGGCTGGCGGTTCCCAGAGCTAGGGCCTTTTCTGTGGGAGCGTCCGCCCTGTGGAACCAGCTTCCTGCGGATCTGCGTTTGGCCCCTGATCTCCACTCCTTTCGTCGAGACCTGAAGACTTGGCTGTTTCAGCAGGCCAGCCTGAACTGACCATGGGGAGGGTAGTTTTAACAATGTTTGCCTATTTGCAATTTTACTGTTTCCGTTGTTTAGTAATTTGGACTTGTTTTTATTTGTTTTTATTGTATATCTCTGTGTATGTTCGCCGCCCTGAGTCCTTCGGGAGTAGGGCAGCATACAAGTCTAAATAAATAATAATAATAATAAATAATATACGAGGAGAATAATTTCAAAAAATTATTGGAGGAATTTATGTCTTGAAGTATATATTGTAGCATTTTGATTTTTAATAATCTTATTGGACATTTGATTTAAAAGATAACTAACACAAAGTAAAAAGGAATTGACAGAATAAATTCAGAATGTGAAAAGATTCAGATTAATTCAAATTCAAATAAATTTAGAAATGAAAGAAAAAATATGCAGAAAGGAAAAGAAAAATAAGGTTATAGTTAAGAAAAAGAAATATATATATATAAATTGAAGGGACATAATAATAGGGAAGTAATAATCGAATAAGTAGAATTAGTTTAACTTGCTATTTCACTTTTGTAACAATTGCTTGTGCTAGTCATATCATTAATCTAACCTGCATTTGGCTTCTGTAAACATTTGCTTCTGCTATACACCTTTAGAATTATTCTAACCTGCATTTGGCTTCTGTAAAGCATTTGGCATCTGCAAACATGTGATTCTGACATCAATCTGAACTTTGTTTTTCTCTGCCACCCAATGCCTGGTGCATACCTCAGTTTAGAAGCTACATAAATCATCACCTGTCAGGG
This sequence comes from Naja naja, assembly GCA_009733165.1. Taxonomy (NCBI): domain Eukaryota; kingdom Metazoa; phylum Chordata; class Lepidosauria; order Squamata; family Elapidae; genus Naja; species Naja naja. The sequence continues at coordinate 123,200,637 of CM019149.1, read as the reverse complement.
TTCACACAGCAGGCACATATGGGGTGCCCCACTATACTTTTGACCCAGTGGTGGGATTCAATTTTTTTTACTACCGGTTCTGTGGGTGGGGTTTGGTGGGCGTGGCAGGGGAAGGATACTGTAAAATCTTCATTTTTGCCGGTTCTGCAAACTACTCAAAATTTCCGCTACTGGTTCTCCAGAACTGGTCAGAACCTGCTGAATACCACCTCTGTTTTGACCCCAACTCTGGCTTACACTTTTGACCTGTATTGTTAAACTGCCAGTCCTGATCCCTGCGGCACCAATGGGCCCAGTAGAAGATAAGATAGAAGAAAAAAGGCATACCCAGGGATGAGGTAAGATTGATGGAGGAAGCATCCATCTTGCGAAGGGCCATAAGGAATGCTTTGAGGAAGATGAAGCCCTGGACCAGGAGGGCCAGAATTGGGTGCCAAACTGATGTCTCTGAAAGTATAAAAAGATGCCATACTTTCCCCAAAGTGTGGCCTTTCTCTGTAGGTTTCGAATGCTCCACCCAGCTCTTTTGCTTTGATCAAAATAAAAGCTGTTTCCATTTTCCACTTAAGATCTTCTCTTTGGTCCAATGTTGACTTAAGCGCATCTCTGAACCTTACAAAATGATTTCCCTTCATAACAAGTATAACCATTTTAGTAATTTATCACTTTTTCTTAAAATACAATACATATCCTCTGCTTTCTATGTCTCTTTTTTTAAATCTATAAATAAATCTATAAAACTTCATTCAGTCTTAATCAGTGAAAATCCATTAAGAGTTACCAAAGTAAGTATATGTATTTTAGCCTTGCTCAAATAATATATTCCTTCCCTTATTTTTAATCTTGATCTTTAATTCCTTCAAAGTCCTGGAATTTGATTTCTATTCAATTTTTGGTCACTTCTCATAAAATCCCTCAAAATTTTAAGATTCTTTTGTAAATCAAATATAGGAAAGTTAGCCATATCACTGTTTTGGTTTGTTATTTCTATATTCTTTTTAATTATTAAGACATCAGCCAATTTCACTGGTATACTAATATAATATCTTTTGCTATATCATTCTTTCAGATGTCATTTTAAAATAAAATCAGACTCAATCTTGTCTGATAAAACCCATTCCTCTAACATGCCTTTTAAATACAGTCTATCTATAATGGCGGAGATTTTTAAAATTAAAAAAAAATCCTTTAAAATCTCTGATGAAAAAATATTTTGCTCCATTCTGTATTAGTAAATCAAACTGTGTTCTCCTTCAATTGTAATCTTAGTTCCTTCTGGATTACTTTACTGTTTAGCCTTCAAATCCTTTGTTTAAAGAATTCAAAACAAATGAATGTATAATCTTTATAATTAACCTTTATAATTAATTTCAAAATCTTATTTCAAATCTGTATGGACCTTTAGTCCATTTGTAACTTTCCAAAATCTGTTTTAATCACCCCTTTACTGTTTATTGCAAAATAAATGACTTTTTCAAAATCCTCAAATCTGTATTGAAAATCTCTTTTGCTAAGGATTAAAAGAAACATACTTGGTGCTCTAAAATGTGCCATTGCAAAGGTTTATAATAACTTAAAAGCAATTAAGCAATTTCTGAAAGAAATGAGGCTGAGCAAATTTTATCTCTATTTAAGCTGTATCATGGTTACTCCCAGTCTCTCAACGCATGAACCAACTGATTGGTCTGTTCTGCTAGAAGCTTTTTTCAGGTAACAAGAGAATCCAGGTTCTCTCGGATTCTAAAAGACAGAAGAAGCATTCAATTCAGTGATAAACTCCTTTGCAATGTATGTCTTCATCCAAATAGAAATATATTGTCATGACTTCTGGTTTGGCGTCATGGCAGGATGGTCGCTGGATAGCGGGGCTCCACAAATCCCAGCCAATTCTTTATCGTTGGGGGCCCTAAGGGGCTAAAGCAGGGGTATCAAACTCCATTTCATTGAGGGCCACATCAGGGTTGTGTTTGACCTCAGGGGGCCAGGGTGGGTGTGGCCAGGGTGGGATTGGGCAGCTCGATGTCACTTGTGTCAGGGGCATCTGTGGTGGACCGAGTACTCTGCTAGTGAAAACAGACTCCCAAGTTTTTGGCTGCCACAGCCTTCTGCCAGTGAAAATGGAGCTGTTTTCACTGGGAGAAGAACCATGGGCCAGTCCTTTGCTCTTTCCAGGCCGGCCCCATGGGCCAGACCTAAGTACCCCATGGGCTGGATATGGCCCCCAGGACTTGAGTTTGACACCTCTGGGCTAAAGTCACCCTGGAGGTGTGACAAAGAATGGAGTGGCTTCTTGTTGATTGTAGGAGAGTGGCGGCTCTCCCGCTCAGTCCAAGCTATCCTTCCAACTAACAAAGAAGAGTGACGGCCGTTATGGCCAACTGAAGTTGGGGCAACCAAAGAAAAAGATGAGCTGCAGTGATTGGAACTGGGTGAGGTGATTTTCAACTTCTACACCAAAGACGAATTGTCCCCATGGAAGAATTTTTGAAAGAAAGATTCTCTAAAGCACTGAGAAAGTGGCGAGCTAACACACTCAGAGAGATTATCGACCTGAAAGAAAAAGGAAAAATGTAATGGGAGTCTATGAAGTCTCAAAATATTGAAAGATTGGACTGGAACTTGCAGTATTGTGAAAAGTAATTTAAATTTGTTGACAATATTGTTTGACTACTAGAAGAGAACATATAAAGAAAAATGGTTTTGTGATTATTTGGCATTCAACTGAGAGAGTTTTCATTTTGTTTTAATGCTGGAATCTTGGGCTGGGGTTGTCCGGGTGAAAAAAACAGCTTCCATAAATCCCTGCTAATTAGAGGTGATGCACCATGCTTTTCTTTTGCTGTATACTTTGATTAAATAAAACCCGGAAAATATTCTAAGAAACATATTTTATTTACAAAAATAATAAACCTAACTGACTACATTACCGGCAGTTAATCACACACAGGCATATATATACAAGAAGGTTACAGGAAGTGAAGAAAATATAATAATAAACTATTAAAAATAAAATATTTATAATAAATGCTGTCATGTATCCAATAGTGAGAATCTAAAGAACTTGGATGAATCTTTAATGGCTGACCTTGAGTGCTTATCTTAGACAGAAGTCATCTTCCCCCTCTCCATTTCAGGTACAGGAAAATGACTTCAATGTACCCTTGCATGGGTTATCCACATTTCATGAAAAGTAGACATGTGCCAAATATTTTCAAAAAGATCAATAACTGGGTAGGGATTGATTCGATGGCTAATTCCATGGTTTATACTGATGTATTTATTATTGTTGTGGTATTATTATTATTATGTTACGGTTTTATTTTAGGTTTCTGATTTTATGAGCTATAAGCCACCTCAGAGAGTCGTTTTGGTGTAGTGGTTAAGGCACCAGGGTAGAAACCAGGAGATTTTGAGTCCTAATCCTGACTTAGGCACAAAGTCAGCTGAGTGATCTTGGGTTGATCTCTCAGCCCTAAGCAGGAGACAATGTCAAACCACTTCTGAAATCTTGCCTAGAAAACTTGTCTTCATTTGTCCAAGCAATTGCCAGGAGACAAGAGACACCTTAATGACTTGAAGGCAATAAACAAACAAACAAAAAACCCACCTTGATGATATAGCATACCAGTAACCATTTATAGATAGATATAGATATGTCAATTTGTGAAACTTCCTGACCCAGTCCCAAGTTGCCATAGGCAGGGGATGGGAAATCGTACTCACAGCTGCACCAAGGAATTTACTCCTCAATCATAACACAATGCAGTCTGGCTGAGCAAGTCAAGGCCATCTCCAACAGATACTAGCAATGCCTGGAGGGAGTGACTTCTGCAACCCATGAAATTACCTCGTTGGGGAATGTGATGGGCGACACATTTTGTTGGGAGCGGGAAACAGGCTCAGAGGCAAGGCACGAAGGGGGTGAAGTCAGAGTTGGCTTCACCTAGGTAATGCTGACATGGTGCTCCTAATAAAAGACTGGATTTTCATTGCCAGATGGCTTGAGACTCTTAATTGCTTTAGGGCACTGGTCGGAACCCTGACAATAGAGATAGAGATAGAAATAGAGATAGAAAGAATCTTCTTGATATAGTTAGCATTCTTCTTTGCATCCCACAAACTGCAAATTGCCTTGCTGATTGTTTTAAAGGTCATGTCATCCTGATTTCATCTTTGTGTCATTCCCATCTCACCATGGAGGCAGCTTAGATTTGTGTTGCTGTTCTAGTTTCACAACAGTGTTTTCAGCTGCTCCCAATGCAAGTTCTGTTGTAAAAATGACCTACCATATGTCACCAACAACGTTGGTGATGTGATAAAGGCTAGAATGTGTTCAATCCTGACTGGCCACTTTAGGCTACTGCAAATCTACCTTCTGCCCTTGGCCCTGTTTCTATGGCCATTTTAGCTTGGGCTGCAAAAGACACTGGAGATCTGAATTCTGCAGAGGCATTTGCTTTAAAAACCACTGGTTAGGAATTAAATGGGCTCCTTATATGTAGCAGCCTTCTGGAAAACCTGTAGACTTGTTTTTCAAACGTGTTTAATGTTTGGTGAAAGTACAGCACACTTTCTTTAAACAACAGAAGCAAGAAACCAGGAAAAGAGTTGATTCTTGCTATTTCTGTCACAAATAGGGCATTGCATCAAGGTATATATTCCAAGGTGTATAGTGGTGGGATTCAAAAATTTTTTACTACCGATTCTGTGGGCATGGCTTGGTGGATGTGGTGTGGCTTGATGGGCATGGCTTGGTGGGCATGGCAGGGGAAGGATATTGTAAAATCTCCATTCCCTCCCCACTCCTGGGGAAGGTTACTGCAAAATCCCTTCCCTCCCCACTCCACTAACCTGATTTCCAGCTCTGTTCTCCTGTGCAGGGCAACTAAAGGAAACCCAGCTGATCATCTGGTCCTCGAGCAGAGAATAGATGGGGGCAGGGGCATGGATGGGATTCAAAATTTTTAACAACTGGTTCTGTGGCCGTGGCTTAGGTGGTGGGTGTGGCTTGGTGGTCATGTGACTGGGTGGACGTGGCTTGGTGGTCATGTTATTGGCTGGGTGTGGCCAACTCAATATCACTCACATCGAGGCATGCATCTCCTCGCCTGGCCTCTCGTGACTGTGGGGATGCTGCAATAGTCGTAAGTGTGAAAAATGGTCATAAGTCACTTTTTTCAGTGCCATTGTAACTTTGAATGGTCACTCCACACAAGCAAAGTACCAGCAAGGAGGGGGGAAAACTCCAGTGAAGTTCCAGCGACAGGAAGTCTAGTCCTGCCAAGAATGTAATAAGGATTAACGGAGAAGCAGTTTCTGTAAGCAACATCAGAATGTTTCCTTCCTGCCTTCCTTACAGGATTAGGCCAGCAATTTCTTCTAACAACCGGTTCTCCCAACTGCTTAGAATGTTAACAACCAGTCTAGCGAATAGGTGCCAACTGGTAGAATCCCACCCCTGGGCAGGGCAGTCAGAGGTGGTATTTGCCGGTTCTCGAACTAGTCAAAATTTCTGCTAGCGGTTCTCCAGAACTGGTTAGAACCTGCTGAATACCACCGCTGCTTTGAGGGACAATTCATCTACCTTCTAAGTCAACAAGCTTTCATTTGCAACAGAAATTGCTCCAGGATCCCTTGTGATCATACTATTGGTCAACATGAGATATGCCTTTCTATTTCAACACAGATCAATCTGCTTTGATGGCTGTTTGTTGATTCAATCCCTGAATATTTTATCTGTTAGAGCAGGAAAGGTCACAGCATCATATATTTTATACTGTATCAGTTCTCTTAATGCAATTATTTTCTCAAGAAACAAGGAAAGAAAGTGATAATTTCCTTTATATCTAAAATGTAGAATTAAGAACACTCAACTTAGAGATGCAGTGATTCCAGGAAGCCATATACCGAGAGCAGTGCTTTCAAACTCTGTCTGATACAGAAGCAATTTTCAAGAATTATGTATTCAATCTTTCAGGGCCCATAATACATTTATACATTTATTAGGACGTAATTAAAGTTTTACAGCCTTTCAGATCAACTGGTCTTTCATTTAATAACTTTGTCAAACATAGCTGGTTTGACAAGTATCAGCGTTCAGAGAAAATCCATTCCTTCCAGTAACTCCAAGACACATGCCATCTCAAAGTACTTTTTATTAGAACAGTACCTGGCACATACTGGGGAAATCCAACTAAATTTTCCTGGCTTCCCACAAAGTCCCAAGCTTCAACCCCTCCCTTTTCCTGCATCACCAGATCACATGCACAAATCCCACAGTAAGTTCTAATTCTTTTCTGCACCACACTCTGTAACCTTGAATTATCAAAATAATATATTTTGTCTACTCAATTAACATCACTCCTCCCACTATGTGGCAGCAATGAATTCCATAGCTGACAGCGTATAGATTAAAGAAAAATAAACTAATTAAGATGCAAGGAAAGATTAAGCCTTCATTGGATAGCGGAGGCTTTTCTCCTCACATTTGGCTTTATAAGGAATATAAAACCTATTCTTTAGGAAGAAAAAAAGGTTCCTTGATCATGATAATTAGAAAAGGGAGGATTAACTTTATCTGAAGGCAATGACAGGAGATATTGGTGTTTCTTTTTATCACGGATTAATGAAGTTCACAAAAGTTTCTCCATTTTTCATCACTCTTCATTTATCACCCTGTGTTCATCATTTCAAGCATATGGATTCCTTATACAGCCACAATTCAACAGTTAGTCATTTATCAGATTCCAGCTGTACACTGGATAGGAATTCAAGTAAAGAACAATTCATAGAATTCATACTTTATTGAGCACAGAAACTGGAGTCAGCCTGCCACCAGAGCGCTTAGGAGCCATCAGTTAAGAGATTTTGCAGCACCGGGCTGAAGTCCAGTCAATATTGGCACATTGGCAGTGACAAATTGAGTCTTGACGAATATCCCAAGACCCACAAGCCATTCCACAGGCACATGAAGTGGGTAGAAACCTAGGAAGTAAAAAGAAAATGAAAAGAAAGTTAGAAAAGATGAAGGTTATACAGACCTGTGTTACTTCATTTGAGTGTTTGGAACAATTGTGATATAAATGCCAAGCTAAGCAGATTCCTTCAGCAGTCTAGCTTAGTTTGCATTTTGTACCCATGCATGCACAAGGCAGGCAGATGTCAGAAGGGGTTTGAGAGGGTTTTCCACCCAACTCTCTTTCTTAGCTCCTGATCTTCTCCCACAAGTTATTAGTTCTCACCTGATGGACAAGCGACAAAAGCACCTCGAGCAAACGCAGATTGGCAAACCAGCTTTGGCCGATATGAGGAGACTGGGAAATGAAACCAATAGTTATTATTAACAAATGCATCTTTAATCAAACAGGATTCTTTATTTCTGTTTGCAATCATTTGTCTCACTGGCTTTGCTTTGCTCTTGTCCTTGGAACAAAAGGTTTTAAAGGGGTTTTGAGTGTTGAGCTCAAAGGCTGCTTGGAAAGAAGGTGAGTACCTCCAAATTCTAAATTTAAAGCACAGAAAAAATGTGGGAAATGTGTGTATGCCTTTGTGTGTGTGTGAGAAAGAGATCTTTCTTCCTCTGTGTGTTCTACCAAGAGAGCTAGTATCAATTATATTACTGTTTATAACAATAATATTCATGCTGTTTGTTTAACCAACTTATGTATTACTTATATCACAAATCCTTTCATATATTTCCTTTTTCCCTGTTTTGTCTGCTAGCCATTGATGAGTCCCAAGAAAAAAAAATTTTTTCTAGTTTTATTGGTATTGCTTGGAATAAATATAAATCTTGGCAGGATATTCAATTTTATGGTAGCTACTCTTTCCATCAATGATAGTTGTAGATTTTTCCACTTAACCAAATTTGTTTCATTTGTTGGCCAATTTATAACTTTCTTGACTATCTGTATACCTATTTTCCTTGTTAGCTCTTTTTCTATATATCTGTAAACAATTATTTTGATTTTTTTAACCTTTCAGTCCTGCAACTTCACCATACTCTCCTATTTTCCTAATTAGTTTGAGTCCATTTTATTGTGGTTTCCAAGATAAAGAGCAAATCTTCTACAAATGCCTATAATTTATATTGTTCCTTTTTATTTCCATAGCTTTAATTTCTATCTCTTGTCTAATATCTATATTTAGCAATTCTAATATCAATATGAATAGTACAGGAGATAGTGGACATCCTTTTCTTGTGCCTTTTATATTAAAATTCTCTGTCCTACTTCCATTTTCTATCACCTTTTGCCATTTGTTTATGGCAAATTGCCTTCAAGTTAAAATTATTGTCATGGTGTTTTAATCTACTTCTTAGGCAAAAAAAGCCATTTTGATCTGAATATATATATTCATTGAAATTTTACTCTCTGCCATTATTGAAGCATATA
>CM019149.1:123150903-123191244 GCA_009733165.1 Naja naja | reverse complement strand
GATTAGTCTCTTAATACTGTTAAATGCTGACTGTTCCTTCGCCCCCAGATCCAAGCAGCCTTCTTATCAAGTGCGATGTAAGGGTTCAGCAATAGATGCTTTGTGGTAGAAACATGTGATAAAAGTTAATAAGGCCAAGGAAGGCTTGCAGATCTGACTTGCAACGAGTTTAGGGGCTTCCTTGATCGCTTTAACCTTGGCATCAGTGGGGTGGATGCCCTGTTTATCAATCATGTACCCCAGGAATTCAACTCTGTCTGTTTTGAGAGTGCATTTGTCTTCCTTGACTTTCAAACCTGCTTTTCTGAATCTGGTAAGGACCTCTCTGAGTCTCTCTTGAAGCTGAGTGTCATTTTCAGCAGAGATTAACACATCATCAAAATAAGGCACTACCCCAGGCAGTCCTTGCAACATTCTTTCCATAAGACTTTGAAAAATGCCAGGTGCCGCTTACTCCAAATTGTAGTCTTTTACATTTGAAGGCACCTCTGAGTCACAATTGTTTGTGCCTCTGCAGTGGCATCATCAACTGTTAATTGTTGATATGCCTGAGCTAAATCCAGTTTAGCAAATACTGTACCCCTGCCAAGGAATGGAGCAGATGATGCACAACAGGTACAGGGTATGCGCTCTGCTGCAGCGCATGGTTAAGTGTCCCCTTGTAGTCACCACAGATTCTCACTGACCCATCAGCCTTGACTGGTGTGACTATGGGTGTTTCCCATCTGGAGTGGTCAGTAGGTTCCAAAACCCCTTGGGCGATGAGCTTATCTAATTGTGCATCAATTTTTCCTTTAAAGCAAATGGAACCCTCCTGGGCTTTAAACAATTGGGGCACCTTGGGTCTAAACTGAAAGGGGTCCCCATATACTTGCCCAGTCCTTCGCTGAAGACCTCTGGAAACTCAGACTTCAAGGACTCTTCCCAGTCAGAACTGCTCACGTGATGGATGCCAGTCACCTCGATGCCAAGTGGCTTGAACCACTCAAGTCCCAGCAAACTTGGGCGATCCTTGTCCACGATGGTCAGTGGCAAGCGTTTGGTGTGGCCTTTAAACTGCGTTGAATTCCCTCGCTCCAACTACTGGAATCTTGTTCCCTTGGTAGTCTTTGAGGGTCAGTGCTTGCTTCTGGAAATGTTTTTCTGAATTCTTGGAAAGAGTCTGTGTATAGTGTCCCATGACACCATAGATAAATAAGAGCCTGAGTCCACTTCCATGTGGCACGGTCTCCCTTCAATAAACACCTTCACATGTACTTTTCTGCTATTTAAATGTGAAGACTGACCAATGGATATTGTTTGGTGAGTTTCACTCTTGCCATTTGCTTTTGGATTTACCATTTTTCCAATTAAATTGTTGGGCTTAAAATCTTCCTCAGGAAATTTCTTCCTGAATGGTGGAGTTCTGGATGATTTGCAGACTCTGGCTATGTGGCCCCGTTTCTCTAGTAGGCAAATGGAGTCAAAGAACTTGCATTCAGTGGGGGTGGCCCCCACAGCCTCTGCAAACGGATCCTTGCCTGTTTTTCTCAGAGTCTTTCTTTTCTTCTCCATTCTGAGCTTAAAATCCCTCTTCTTCCTCACTGCTATCCGAATCAGAGTCTATTTGTTTGCAATGAGTTGTTGAGGATTTTTCCCCATCAGAATGGCTTGAGGCCTGGCTCGAGGCCTTGTTAATCTTTTCATGGCGCGCAGCTGAGGACTTGGTGGCTTCTGCTGAAACAGCCTCTTCAATAGCCTCTTTAAGCGTGATTTTGGTTTCATTAACAGTTTGCTTTGTAAGATCTTATCTTTAAGGCCCAAAACAAACCGATCACATGGCCTCTTACGTTGGTAAAGTCACAAGCACCCCAATGTCCCTAAGCTTGCCACGAAGTCATTAACACTCTCGCTATCCCCTTGATCCCGGCGGTAAAATTCGTGTCTCTTAATGAGGCACGATACTTGTCAGGCGTAATGGGCTCTTAAAAGTCTTTCTAATTCGGGCCATTCTATTACCTTCAATTCTGCTGCTCGCCAACGCCGCCATTTTGAAGACTGCGGACCGCAGTGTGAGAAAGACCGCCTCTTCCTCTCTCGGGATGCGGCGAGATCGTTCCCTTCCAGGAACATGTGGAACCGGTCTGCATCGATTCCCAGTCTTCCGTCGCGGATCGAGCGGTGCTGGGGGTGTTCAGCGCAGCCATCTCGCTCAGTTGCTTGTTCGCGTCGTCGTCTTCTCTTCAGAAATCCCACCCGCTCGCCAGTGTTAAGTTTGCATGAAGAGTCAGACGCGAGGAATTCCAGCAAAAGACTTTATTAATGACAACAGCTCGAACGGACCCGTCCGGGTAAGGCTCGACTGCTTCTTATAGCCGCAGCCAGCTGCTAGCCAATGGGAGTGCAGGGTTTCTTCCACTATTTAAACCAATACCATTTGACATTTTACAAGACCAATTCAAATAAACCAATAACATTTAAACCTACATACATAACAGTATGCTATATCATCAAGGTGGGTTTTTTGTTTGTTTGTTTATTGCCTTCAAGTCATTAAGGTGTCTCTTGTCTCCTGGCAATTGCTTGGACAAATGAAGACAAGTTTTCTAGGCAAGATTTCAGAAGTGGTTTGACATTGTCTCCTGCTTAGGGCTGAGAGATCAACCCAAGATCACTCAGCTGACTTTGTGCCTAAGTCAGGATTAGGACTCAAAATCTCCTGGTTTCTACCCTGGTGCCTTAACCACTACACCAAATCGACTCTCTGAGGTGGCTTATAGCTCATAAAATCAGAAACCTAAAATAAAACCATAACATAATAATAATAATACCACAACAATAATAAATACATCAGTATAAACCATGGAATTAGCCATCGAATCAATCCCTACCCAGTTATTGATCTTTTTGAAAATATTTGGCACATGTCTACTTTTCATGAAATGTGGATAACCCATGCAAGGGTACATTGAAGTCATTTTCCTGTACCCGAAATGGAGAGGGGGAAGATGACTTCTGTCTAAGATAACCACTCAAGGTCAGCCATTAAAGATTCATCCAAGTTCTTTAGATTCTCACTATTGGATATATGACAGCATTTATTATAACATTCACCAAGTATTATGGATGAAGGTTGAACACATATGCCCTGTTATGCTAAGCACAAGTTTGAAGAACTGTGTTTTCATGGGTCATCACTTCTAGTTCTCATTCCAAAACCAATCTGGGTATGACTACTGATCAGTTAGAAAATTATCACTTGCAGAGTTTTTTTAAAAATGTAAATTAATATTTAATCATATCCTTGGCTATTTCTCAGAGCTCATATTTGTTCCAATCACATGTGTTATTATCCAGAGATAAACATATACAGTGAGTGGCTTTATGGAGCAAGAATGTAGATCTGGCTCTCAGCTAAGCTTCAAAACACAGATAAAAGAGTAACAGAAGAACAGAGCTGAAAGAGACCAATGAGATCTTCTGGACCCACCCTCTGCTCAAGCAGGTGCCCAAAGTGCCTAAGGTATGCACCATGCACCCCCAAAATGCAATGCATACCCCTGTGCATGCCCCCCACATGCACATGCAATTCCCCCACACCCCGGTGCATGCACGCATGACCCCAGCACATGCATCTCACCCCCACGCATGCGCATGCACCCGCGTATATATGCGTCACCCGTGCACATGCAAGTGCACACCCCGTGTGTGCACCCTGCCCCCCGCGCATGCGTGCATGACCCCCCCATGTGTGACCCGTCCCCACGCATGTGCAGCAGAGACTCAAAGACAAGCTGGCTGGCAGGAGGCGTGCGTGCAGGCATACACAGTGGAGCTGAACTGGGATGATGGCTCACGTGCCCAGAGAGAGGACTCTGTGTGCCATGTTTGGCACACATGCCATAGGTTCGCCATCACGGCCGTATACCATTTCAGACCAATGGTTGTCCAATCTCTTCTTAAAAACTTCCAGTGTTGGAGCACCCATAACTTCTGGAGGCAAGTTGTTCCACTGATTAATTGTCCTAACTGTCAGGAAATTTCTCCTTATTCTAGGTTGATTCAAAGTTAGCCATTAGATACTTCACAGAAAGTCACTCATGGGAATTAATATTTTCATTCATTATTCCTTGGAAACGTTCTTCTTTTTGTTTCCACCAGAGTCATAACAGATTAATCACATTTATTTCCAGTGGCATGGCACAGTTTTAATGATCAAACAGGCTCTCTTGAAGTATCATAGCCAGTTTCTCTTTCAACTTCCCCTTCCACAAAAATGCTGTGTTATATCAAGAAAACCTTTGGAAAGGAATTGGTACATATGGAAATCAATCTTTTCCCCAAACTTAACAACATAGCATCTAGGTACCCATGTTCTTAAACAAGCAGGAGGTCATTCATTTAGGGGTGGGGGGAAACACTCCCTAATTATTTCAAGTTTTCAACTTATTGAGACTTCCTCCTGCTCGATGCTTTTCAAAAGCAGGAAATAGGAAAACAGGAAAGAAACAGAGTAAACACTAGTGGAAATTCAAAATCTGCTAAGTATATACTGGCCACTGCAATTCTCCTAGATCAAGTGTATCAAACTCACATTGTCATGTTGGCGTCACATGATGTATCTATTGGGACTTTCCCCCCCTTCACTAAACTGGGCATGGGCCTGGCCAGCGCATGACGCATCCAGCCCGGTGGGCTGGAAGTTTGACAGCCCTGTTCTAGATGCACCAGATATTGAAAACTGTCTACTCAGACAGTTATAATCTTTAGCAAATGCCTTTCTCCTACAAATCTGATTGGCACTGTAACCTTACCATGGCTGAATTTCTTATTTGGGGGAAAAAGAGTAGATATATTGAAGCCAATATGTACCAAATTTCAGTCTTGGTTCTGATGTGAGAGTTTTAAGGAAAGGCAAATTGAGTATTACTATATTTGATGCAAGGGAGCACCAAGCTGCAGAATAGGTTGCTCAAAGTTTTCATGGAAGAAAAACAGAAAAAAGAAATATGTATTCATCAGTTTTGCAAATGTTACTGTATGTATGAGCATTAACATCTCTTCTGTGTCTATCCTGTTCTTGAGATAGATCTTTTGATCAGTATAGGATTATGCAGCTATAGAAGTACAAAAACTGAAATATAGATATTGAAATATTGAGATGTGCAAGTTGAATTGTAGTTCCAGCTGTGCCTCTAAACATCTTTGAGAAATTAAATGTATTTCCATAGTCTTTAATAGAAATCGGTATATTTTACTGGCTGTTCTCTATCCTTCATTTGTAATATGTTTTATTCAAGATTAATCATGGGCTACTCAGAGAATCGGGTAGATAAATGTGAAATTGCCTGTCTTAAATGATGCACATTATGTGTGATTAGTGGGAGTAAAGTACTCCATGTCAAAGAACATTCTCTTGCTTTTTGGTAAAACAGTTACATGCATTATGTAGAGAGGGTAAAAGATATAATGACTGTGGTTTTGGAAAGAAAAAAATGTTAAGAGAGTTACTTAAGAGAAATGGGAGAGAGTTACTGTTTATATGAAAGCTGCTCACAACAGGCACTTCCAGCTTAGACAAAATTAAAATGTTATTTCCATTGTTGTTATTGTTGTTTCTTAACACAAAAGATATTTAAAGTATCTTTGCTGTCCTCATAACTTTGTTTGCCATTTCTATACCCCCCACATGGATGATCAAAGGCTGCCACAAAATCAGACAATTGATTGTTTATCTCGTAAATAACTTAGGCCAGCTGGAAATACACAGAGAAGAATTTAACTCATTCAAAAAACACTTCACTTTAATGAACTCACAGTAAATGAAGATGGGAAATTTCAAGATTCCATATTTACTGAGACTGGCATTAAAACTACCTTACTGGAATATGTGTACTATTCTCTCTAAGCCAAGCAGTTGCTGGTGAACTAGCCTGAGCTGGTGAAATGTACTTTGTGTCACAAAATTCACTTAGGCCTCTAATGTTAAAAGATGGATTCAGAAGCTCCTCCAGGTATGAACTTGGTCCTTTAAGTGGTGGTGGTGGGAGCTACCTCTTCTAGAATTGTTTAAACATCACTTTCCCCAATAGATAATTCATTCACTGTCAGCACTTCAGTTTTGCCTGGCATCAGTTTCAGTGTATTGACTCACACACTCCATTACAGCAGCCAGGAAGTTACATTCTTATATATCCTCATTTTATAAAAAGTATGGTTACATTTTTATTAGTAACTATAAGATCTGGTTTCATTGATTGTACCTACCTTATTAGCTATCTTCTTTACTCAAACTGCCCCCTTTTTTTTTGCTCGACACTGAATTCAACTATAATGTTGGAGATTTTGTTTTGTGGTTTTTAGTTCCCCCAAATACTGTCCCTAGAACTCTGATGATTTTCACAAGACATCCACTTTCTCTACTCATTCTTCGGAATCCTGCTACACCTAATCCAGGAATTATGTAATGATTGCATCTTTCTCCTTTCAGGAAGTTCTATGCTATGCAGGTGATAAAAGGCATCACATTCCTGCTGGTTTTCTTCAACATGTGAACAAGACATCATGTGGTATTGATAATGTACGTGACCCGAAGACCAAATCTTTAATTGATGCTATAGGTATCTGGTTATAGGAAAGTAGTTTTTTTTTCTGATTCTTTAAAATTTGGTAGCTTCCAAAATAATTTTAATTGTGTTGCCATCAGACAGTTTATCAAAGAGGAACATTTAAGGGAGGTTTACATGATATAATCTTTCCTTTGCAATCCTCCCATGCTTTCTCACTATTTTTTTCATGTATTTTCATATCACAGGAAATCTGGGAAGGAGGAAAAGGTAGAATTTGAATGGTCAGCAACACTTAATATCTGGAAATACCAACCACTGTTTCATTATCTATGGCTTAGAGGAAAACTCAGCTGCTGAGATGATAGTTTATAACTTAGCAAAATATACTAAAGCCCTCTGCCTCCTTCTTAGCATTAATATATCTGCTCCCAACTGAAAATTACTACCAGCTGAAAATTCTAGGCCTGTTCCATGTAGTGTAATTCTGTTCAAATTCAGATTGGGTTTGTTGACAGAATTACATGCTCAAATGACATAATCCATATTTTATATAACCATCTGTAGTTGCAGAGAAAGGTGGGATGTGGCCAGGTTGCCTGGCTGTATCTGTATCAGATGCAGTGTGGGCTTTCCACTCCACAAGGTTTTTGATACATCAATCCTTTGACCTAGCCTTCCTGCAAGATCACAGCTATCATCTAATTTTAGGGAAAAATACCTTCATCTGGATTCTTCCTCCTTAATACCAGCTTGTGAAAAAGGCAGGCCTTTTCATAGTCTAAATGCATATTTGCCAACAAACTAGAAATAAAAATGGAAGAAGAAACTCTATACAGTAATATCATCTCCTGCCCATTATAGTTTTAAGATATGTGGCCAGAGAAAAACTGTTATCCCTCCTTTTTTGATGTTGAAAATATATGCACTAAAGAGCTGTTTAAAAATCAAGTTTAATAAAAATTATCGAAGAGAAAATGTAAAATTATCCCAAAATTTTTTAAGTGGATGAAATGTATTACTTACTGCTGATAAAATCATGAATACCATATTCAACTTCCTATAAAAAGCTTTGGGGATAATAGGCACAACTATCTTGAGTGGGCTCAAAAAGCTCAAGAGGGAACAAAAATCTAAGAGCTGAGTTTTCTTGGTTCAACTAAAATAAACATGAGACAAAAAAATTACCAGAAACAGTAACAGATACATTCAACGTTTGCAGAGGATTCAATGAAGCTGACCAACCAAAGTCCTTGGCTAAAAAGTTAGAAACTTAGAATAAGGATTTGCATTTTTGTAGATAATCCCTGACTCTAATATCTTGTAACTTTCAACTGGAGATTAAAGAACAATTTATCTTAGCTCCTATGATTTCCTGGAGCTCTCAGGCATCCCAATCCACTGCTCCCTTCTTCACATCTATTCTCCAGAGAAAACAGCTTAGTCTTTTTTCTGATGCTTCCTAGACATCTTTACTTCTTCAGAGGCCTAGAGAACTGTTCTCCACTTTTTTTAGGGAAATGGTGGAGATAGCTTTTCTACTAAACTTCTATTTTTTTCTTCTTCTCCAGATTAGGATTCCAAAACTGCTAAACTTTTGTTGCTGTTAGCCCAAACAGCGGGATTGTGAGTTATTAATCTTCTCATCACTCCTGGTTTATGTGTTCTTAGGCATGTTTTTCCAGCAAGGCAGGGCTGACAGGAAAATCTCTTCATCCTTGCTCAGTGAGATTTTGTGTACAATATTAAGTGTTTGGTTGAGTGTGGGAGAGAGCTTGCTTGACTTGTGTTTGTTCAAGTTTTGCAACACCATGCTTGAGGAATTCTTCATTTATTACACATTTATTTCTTTATTTAGTTCTTCATTTATTCTTCATTATATAGTTCTTCATTTATTACACATGGTTTGTTGAATATATGATGTTCGCAGAATACTGTACACAAAGCTAGAAAGAAACACTGTACTCTGCTTTAGTGCCATGCATAACTTTGGACTGTATAATTAAGTTGATTCAGACTGGGAGAGTGGGAATGTATTTATTTTGTGGCTAAATATTAGTTACTTTTACCGGTAGATATCTATATGGAGATATCTACAAGGAGTTCTTTTCTGTTTGAGCAAGATTGACTTGAGTTACTATTAATCCTGTTTTTGTTGTGTGGCATCAAAGCTGGAAAAGGTAGAACTGGTTTGCAGAAATCTGACATCCCAATATACTTACATTAAATGCCCTTCAGGTGAGCCATCTTGCCGTACCGGGAAAGGTTCATTAAAGAAGATCAAGCTAGAAACTGAAGTATTGAACACAAGAAATAAAGGGAAATAAAAATAGACTGTGAATACAGATCAAGAATGCTAATAAAGAAGATAGAATAGAATAGAATTCTTTATTGGCCAAGTGTGGTTGGACACACAAGGGATTTGTCTTGGTGCATATGCTCTCAGTGTACATAAAAGAAAAGATACATTCATCAAGAATCATAAGGTACAACAATTAATAATAGTCATAGGGTACAAATAAGTAATCAAATCATACTAGGAAACAGTCAATATAAATCGTAAGGATACAAGCGACAAAGTTACAATTATACAGTCATAAGTGGGAGGGGATGGGTGATAAGGAGTGATGAGAAGATTAATAGCAATAGTAGTGCAGACTTTGTAAATAGTTGGACAGCGTTGAGGGAATTATTTGTTTAGCAGAGTGATGGCGTTCGGGGGAAAACTGTCTTTGTGTCTAGTTCTGGTGTGCAGTGCTCTATAGCGTCGTTTTGAGAGTAGTTTATGTCTGGGATGTGAGGGGTCTGTAAGGATGTAAAATGCAAATTAAGTGACAAGTTAGCACAGTGTCCGAAGATTGTATATCTCATTTTTCAGCAAGTGACTTATCCCTTTCTCCTCCAAACAAATAAAGAGATCTTAGATCATGCACAGATAATATCCATGTATGTATGGGGTTACTATTATGTTTAATGTAGCTTAATAAAAAGTAATGTAAGATTACTGATAGCAAGGTGAAAACTGAAAATTCCATGAATACACTCTGATTTTAATTTAAAATCTCACTTCCTTTACTGAGTTCTAGTGGATAAATTTGTGGAGATCTGTACAAATACATACAGAATTAGAGCAATTCAAGAAATCATAATCAAGGTAACCAAAATATTCATCTTCTTTAATCTTTGTGAAATTCTGCCACAATAACTTAAAATTGAAATTTTAATTTGCAATTTTAAAATTCCCAGATTATTAAAAGAATGGTCTAATCAAATGAACTCTGGCAAGTTCTGCATTAATTAAACATCTTTCAAAAAAGTAATACAATACAATAGACAAATGCAATTTCAGATGATGTAGGATTTAAACCCGAGAAAGGGAGGAGAAGACAAATCATGCAGGTTATAAATTCCATACTTCACATCGGGTATACTTTTATTCTCATTCCATTCATTTCCAAAATATGGTACCACCAGCAACTGTTATCTCTAAAAAAAAACCTTGGCTCAAGTTTGTGGTAGCAGAGAATTTCAATGGAATCAACTTGCTCTATTTTCTTCTCATTTTTCTCCAGTCAAGGAGCTATCCAGGTGAGGGAGGAGGAGTCATTTGAATACAGAATCACTCTTCCCTCATCTGGAAACCTTCTTGATTGGAGAAAAATGAGAGAAGGAGAAGAAAAGAGAGTCAGTTGATTCCATTGAACTTCTCTGCTACTCTTTATTGATGTCATTTGGATATTTCCCCCTCACTTTAGGTATGTGTTGTAAAATGGCTGTCAAAGATGGGAGGGAAAAATCCTAGTAAAATCCTAACCATTGTCATAGCTAGATTCCTCTGACACATCCAATCAAATAAATGCTTTTTATTTCAGTCTGTAGCCACTGCTAAAAGCCTTCAACAGCTAAGGGAAAGTAATTGTCCCTGACAGGCTCAACAAAAGTGGCACACTATCTTGTACAATAATGCAAGCGTAGCATACACTAAATCAGCTTTCATAAGACTTGGACCACAATTCCCTGATTCTTGACATGATGGGAGTTGCAGTCCAATAGAACTGAAAAATATTACATTCAGTGGTGGGATTCAAATTTTTTTACTACCGGTTCTGTGGGCGTGGCTTGGTGGGCGTGGTGTGGCTTGGTGGGTGTGCTTGGTGGCATGGCCAGGGAAGGATACTGCAAAATCCCATTCCCTTCCCACCCCATTAATCTGCTTTCCAGCTCTGCTCTCCTGTGCAGGGCAACAAAAGAAGACCCAGCCGATCAGCTGGGACTCAGGAGGCAGAGAATAGATGGGGGCAGGGCCAGTCAGAGGTGGTATTTGCCGGTTCTCTGAACTACTCAAATTTTCTGCTACCAGTTCTCCGAACTACTCAAAAGTTCTGCTACCGGTTCTCCAGAACTGGTCAGAACCTGATGAATATCACCTCTGATTACATTGTAAATAACTGTATTCAATATCAAGGAATCCTTTCTTTTTATTTTTAAAAGCCTTTCCTTCTATAACAGTGTAGGTATACATCTGCAAGTGAAAAAAAGTATCTTGAATGATTCTTTTACATTTCTCCTGCAACTTTTTTCATTTTAGTTATCATAAAATAAAAACAAAACTAAACAAAACTATTAAAAAACTCAATAGTGCTTTATAACTCATTCATGAGTGGTCCAAAAATAAGAGAGGATGTTTTGCTGATGATCTCAAATTTTCCAGGAGAATAAAAACAAAAGGGATTGCAAAGAACTCCAAAAAGATTTCTCAGGTATACCTGGCCGAATGGACAATTTTTAAAAAGCATAAATAGTTCAATATGGTCTGAAATGAATCTGTAATGTGGGCAAAAATATCTTTTGTTATGTCCTGATGAGACGAAGCTGAGAGCATCTTATATAGAAGGGAATCCTAAGTGTTTTCTTCTGGCAAGCGTAATGAAAACATTTACCCACAGTGGTGCAGTTGTTTAAATGGTAACTTCTATGTCAAGGTATATAGGGACAGAAGATAAAAGCTGCAATATATGTGGACACACATGCATCACTCAATCAGTCTGCCAGTATTGTAGAAATTGGGCTGCCACATCTTGAAGAGGACACCAAAGCCCTGGAGAGATGTAGAAAACAATAACCCAAAGGATCAAAAAGTTAGAACAAAACCCTGTGAGGAACATTTCAATATTTGAAAAGAAAAGTACATAACGATATTATTTATTTATAGAACTTATGCAGCAACCTATCTTTTATGCAATAATGCTGGGTGACTCACAACAAATTCAATAAAGCAGCAATAAAGCAATTGTATTATCTTTACAAAGTAAAATCATGTCACATCAATTCTACTTACACTGCTGTATCCTCCTCATAGCCCAAAGCCTGGGGAAAGAGTCAGGATTTCATGGCCTTCCAGAAAGCATATAAAGATAGGAGCACAGCACTCCAAACCTCAGGTGTTCCAAAGAGCCAGGCAGCTATGAAGATGGCACAGACACTCATAGGTCTCAACATATGATATTTAAGGGAAGGGATCCTATTACTGGTGTTTATGAAATTAAATAATAGTTTGAGGTTTATAAAATTTAGTCTTAGCACAGAGATGATAGAGATGCTGACAAAGGCAATATGTAGTAAGTCAGCTTCTTAGTCCTCTAGAATATTGTTTGTCCTCTTTAGGACCAGAAATCCAGAAAGTCAAAGAAGAATCTTTTTCAACCACTGCCTGAATATATCAGGCTGGGGTTTTGTACAAGGAAAATATGGGCCCTGATGTTGAGCCAGTGTTACCTGGCAAACCTGGCAAAGCATGATGATGCTAAAAGCATCATGCACAGTGACATAATCATGCCAAGACCTTGAGTATATACTTGCATAAGGACATCTGAAGTTAAGTACCTAAGTCGTTTTACTGGTGGGACTACATCATTATGAATATTTCACTACTAGCTCTGCCGTAGATGCCCATGTGGCATACAGTGGTCATAAATAGTTTATCTGCCAGCATAAACACTCCATCCCAACAGCTGTTTCAGTTTTCAGCAACTGCCTTCTCTTTCTGTCCACTTTCCCTTTCCCCATGATGCCTCAGGAAATCAGTCCAAGTACTGTACTTCAGTGAGAGTTGTTTGTGATTCTTTACCCATTGTTCCCCATTAAGATGACAGGGATTTTAGAAAAAAAACCCTTCTTTCTGAACCAAATAGTCCCCTGAGCAGCATTATCTCTCGGCAAATGGTTTTGTGTTCAGCTTGCTAGCTGACGCATGGCTTCATCAACAGTGAACAGAGATGTGTCTTTCAGATTCCATAATACAATTTGGTCATTGTGCTTTGAGTTGCCTTGAATACAGACAGTTCTTATATATTTTCATGTAGGAATTTATATGTGCCTTGTTGCTGACAGACAAAACACTACTACAGACACATTAAAGAGAGTCCGGTGTTTCTATTCTTCTCCTACAGACAGAGGGGCTTTCCCCACTCTGTCTGTAGGAGAAGGAAGTTTTCAGTTTTAACTGAAACCTTTTTCTCCTCTCCTATATCCCAAAGATGCTTTTTCAAAAGGCAATTGGACTTCCTTTTTTTCCCTCAAAGACGTTTCACTACTCATCCAAGAAGCATCCTCTGAATGCTAAATAAACCCCCACATTCTTTAGCATTTGTTTGTTTAATTGTTTGTTTGTTTAATTACATCTATATGCCGCCCTTCTCCGGAGATGCCTGCTTATTACTAGGGCTTTGCCCCCCCAGCGGCATTTTTACCAAGTCAGCTTATTGCCCCCAACAATCTTGGGTCCTCAATTTACCTACCCCGAGAGGATGGAAGGCTGAGTCAACCTTGAGCCTGGTGGGCAACAGCAGTTGCAGGCAGCTGGAACTTAAGTGCTAGGCATTTAACAGCCTGCACCACCAAGGCTCATTGGTCAGAACTGAGGATGCTTCTTGGATGAGTAGTGAAATGTCTTCAAGAAAAAAGAAAGCAAGCCCAGTTGCCTTTTGAAAAAGCACCTTTCGGACAATCATGACCTAGATGACTGAGAATTTCCATAGACGCTCCTCTGCTATACTATGCTATCCTATTCTCAGGCCTTTCCCTGCTTCCATGATACAAAGATCTCTTGGCAACATCTGCTTTCTGTTCCACCATTGACATTGCTTCCATTTCATTCCCAGCTCACGTTATCCTCAGCTGGTAAAGGTAAAATAAGAGAAATATTTGCCTTTTCACAAGGACCATTTGAAAATAGGTAAAACTTAAATTGAATTAAGTTAATATGATCTTGTTTTCTGTTGCCTCAAGGATGGGTAAATAGCTCTAATGTAGGAATGGGGAAATCACAGATTCTCTGAACCACAGAGTCATAACATTGAAAGGGCCATTTAAGATAATGTTGTGGTTCGCCAGCAGCCAATGCAGATGGCAGTAGGGAAGAACGAAGACCAGTCAGGGAGTCTGGAGAGGACTTGGATGAGGGTCCTGAATCCAATGCAGAGATGGGGCCAGGACCATCTGGGAGTGGGGTGCTGCCTTCGGAGCCTTCGGAGTCTGGCAGCAGCAAGGCAGAGGACCCAGGGGAGCCTGTTCCCAGTGCGTGTGTGTGCAGAGCTGCTAGAAGGTGAGAGCAGCTGAAACAAAAGGGGTGACTTGGGAGTAAGGCTGGAGATGATAGTCCCTCCCATAAGGTATAAAGGTCAGGCCAAGATGACGATACCTTTGCAGGAAGCAAATTAGTTCGGTCAGTTCAGAGTGATTCTTGAAGCTCTTTGTACTTTGGTACGTTTCTTTTCTATTTCATTTGATACTTCTGTTTTTGGCAGCACTTCACAGAACTGAAAGGTGTGTGCTTATCTTGGGGGACTGTTTGAGATTAATTCTGGCTGGGAATGAAAACAATTCCCAGCATTGCAATAAAATAAGTCTTGTTTTTAAAAGTGCATAATTATAGTTTGGAGCCTTGGTCAGAACAGATAATGTTTTCCAACCTTCTAACCCAAATGTTCATTAATTGCCCTGTTGGCTGTGGATTCTGTGATTTGAGCTTGGAAATTGCCATGCTAAACAGTGATTTAGACAATTGAGCCCAGTTTCCTATTTCATGCAGAAATTCAACTGAATGCATCTGTGACACATGACTGTCCAGCTTTTGTACAAATACATCTGAAGAAAAGAACTATGCCCTTGGCTGGTTTGTTGAACAGCTAGGTTTTGAAAGCTTTCCAAGATCACCATCTTCTTAGAAGTACAACACTGGGGATCGTGATTTTCCTGAGCGCTCATGAGGAAAAATCAAAGCAGATAAAAACAAATGAATTTGTTCATTTAAAAATGTAATGTAGTTAGTCAGTTTAGATAGTTTTTAGTGCTAACAATATTTGGCAAAGGGCTCTTCCATCACCTTTCTGGCAATAACTCAAAGAATATTGTGTTGTCCTGGGATTTCAGCAGCTGCTTGTGAATTATCTTCAGTTTCTTTCTCTAGGCACAGGTTTCTCTAAAAACGGTCCTGACAGCTGGTGTGTTTGCCAATTCCCCAGGGGTTGGACTGATGATTTCCTAATCTACCAATTTGCCAATTTGATAATGTGTTTTCTCGCTGATTTATTCTGACTCAGACACCCACCGCTGTTCTCCTTGGGAGACAGCTGCTGCATCATGAAGAATTATCCTGCCAGATTTAGAGTGCAAACAAAGCACACCCTCCCCTGAAAAAAGACCCAGAAGGAGCTCACCTACAGTGTTAATTTAACAGATTGATATTAATTGATCTGTAGAATTCAAATTAGAATCTTAGTGAGGAGGGGGATCTCAGAAGTAATCTAGATCAGCCTTTTCAAAGCTAATAACTTTCAGATACTGTCATTCTTAGACTAGAATTGTTGCCAGAAGTAAAGATAGTCCTTGACTTATAACCACAATTGGGACAGGAAAGTCTATTGCTAAGTGATGCAGTCATTTAGTGAGTCTTGCCCAATCTTATGACCATTTTTGTTAAATTTTGGATTTCTGGACTTAGGGCAGGAATAACTAAAATACTTCCCTGTTCCCTAGAGCTGGCTGAAGGAGAAATCCTTGTGGAAAGGCTGGTTGCATATATCAGGAAGTTCAGTCTGGCTGTTGTCAGCCTTGCCTGTATATCTGTTGCCAAGAAGCCAGAAGGGGAGGTGAAAGGGGGAGGGGGAGGAGGGGGAGGGGCATGGGAAGAGGAAGAGGAAGAGGAAGAAGGAAGGAGGAGGAGGAGGAGGAGGAGGAGGAGGAGGAGGAAGAGGAAGAAGAAGAAGAAGAAGAAGAAGAAGAAGAAGAAGAAGAAGAAGAAGAAGAAGAAGAAGAAGAAGAAGAAGAAGAAGAAGAAGATCTGTCAGGAGTTCTGAAATATCTTCTCTCTCTTTCTCAGCTCATAACCATATAGAACAGCTTCCAGAGGAAGCTAGTTCTGGTAATGATACATAGCTAGTTCTGACTTTTTAGCATAACTTGCTCAGCATGTTGTACAGGTAGTCCTTGACTTACAACAGTTTGCTTAATGACTATTCAAAGTTACAACGGCATTGAAAAAAGTGACTTATGTCCGTTTTTCACCGTTATGACAGTTCCAGCACCCCCATGATCATGTGATCAAAATTCAGATGCTTGGCAACGGGTTCATATTTATTACTGTTGCTGTTTCCCAAGATCATGTGATCACCTTTTGAAATCGACTGACAAGTAAAGTCAATGGGGAAGCCAGATTCACTTAACAACCAGGTTATTAACTTATCAACTGCAGTGATTCTCTTAACAACTGAGGCAAGGAAGGTCATAAAATGAGGCAAAATTCACTTACCAGACATCCCACTTAACAACAGAAATGTTGGGCTCAATTGTGGTCATAAGTCGAGGATTACCTGTACAACACTCCATAGCAGCTACAACCAACGTTTAATCAAAGTTGCTTCTCTTGCAAAAATGGGCACTACTAGTACTTCCTGCTGAAAGCTATGCTAAACAGCCAGTGGGGCCATATACTGACCAAGCCTTACCAAAGTAGCTAATCCTTCTCAGAGAATTTAATCTCCTGTTGACTTCAACCAGACTAGATGTTTTTTCAAGTGAAGACCAGTCTTCCTGGACATCAGTGCTGCAGATGAGGAAATGAATCTTTGTCTAATTAATATGGTACCATTTCTCTTTGGCTTTCTGTGGGATACTTTTGTATCCTAATTGAATGCTTTTGTATACTCCAACCTCTGTACAATGATCAAAGAAATGTGGTTGGCTGACTCCTATTGAGTTAGCATTTGCATCAAAATCCCAATGTATAGATCCTAGGCAGCTGTTGGACGCAGCTCTAGAGAGAAATGTTGTCTAAGTTCATATAACACAAAGTCAACTAGGTTTTGAAAACTACAGGTTGGGACCTCTCCCTTATGGAGATTACAAACAACCTGGGGGGGCGGGGGATGTCATAATTTTAAAAAACAAGCAACAGAGGAGCACAGTCAAAACCTTGTCTGGCCTTTGCTCCACACTTGGCTAACTTCTGCAGGTGAATGAAGTACTGCAAGGTTGGAGCATCCCTGTGGTCTATGTTTAACATTATATTATTAAATGTAAGTGGTATACAGTATTTATTTCTTGCCCAACTCTAAATGCAATCAAACCAACTGATTTATTGGAGGAGGATATATTCATTTATTATTTTCAGGAATCACAATACTGTAAAGTTTGAGAATGCTTTTCTTCCATCATGATGGCTTGATCAATTGTATGAATCCAATTGTTAGACCACTCAGTTTTGGGGAGCAAAAATATCTCAGGGCACTTAAAGTAGCAATTTTGTAAGATTTTGTTTTGGGGTTTTTTTTTGGCCTGATTTTTTTTTGGAAGGGGAGGTTGTTTTGATATTTTTTTCCCCAAAACTATATTAAATCTGGGTTGGAGGCTTACACTTTCAGTTTCCCTGCATAGCCCCCCATAGGAACAATGTTCCCCAGAGATCTCCTCAGCAGGATCCCTCCAGTTCCTATTCTATTCATTTTAAACGAACTCGTTTCCATGGTTCCAACTCACATGGGGGGCTATAAGATGCAAATTCCCCTCTCCCTCTTGCAGTAAGAAAAAAAAATCCAAGCTCCTGTTGAACAGTGACAATAAAAGCTTTCCCACCTGCATTAGAAAATCAGTAACCGTAGAGATATCCATATAGTAACAGTTAAGTACATATGTAACTTTATATTATGGTAAGCTATTGAACTCAATAGGATAGATCTCTGCATTTTTCCAAAGGCAACTGGACTTTGTTTTTCCTTGAAGACGTTTTGCTTCTCATCCAAGAAACTTCTTCGGCTGAGAATCTCCATAGACATAGACCTCTGTGGTTTGCCCAGAGCCAGCAGTTGGTACACAGCAGACTGAGAGAGACCATGTACATAGCACAATACATATGAAACAAACCAAGTCTCCCATCCCTTGCAAAATGCCCCATGGCAGTAATAGTTTCTGCAAGTATTCCCCTATATCAATGCTCCTGCCAATCCTTCCTTTTGGTCTGGGCCTTTTCAATCTCACCCACCTAAATCCAATGTAGCTCTCAGCCCTTTAAGCCTTGATTCCCATCCCTTTAAGCCTTGATTCCCATCCACCCTTATCTGGGTGATTCCCCATTGGGCAATTTCCTACCTGATGAAACTCCAGCCCTCCTATCCACATTGGCTGAGTGCCATCTGTTATGTATGTAGGTTTGAATGTTATTGGTTTATTTGAACTGTTCTTGTAAAATGTCAAATGGTATTGGTTTAAATAGTGCGGGAAGAATCCCTGCACTCCCATTGGCTGGCAGCTACGGCTGCAGGCTATAAGAAGCAGCCGTAGCCAAGCCAGGACGGGTCCATTCGAGCTGTAGTCACTAATAAAGTCTTTTGCTGGAACTCCTCGCGTCTGACTCTTCATGCAAACTTAACACTGGCGCGAGGTGGGATTTCCCTGAAGAGAAGACGACGCACGAACAAGCAACTGAGCGAGATGGCTGCGCTGAACACCCCCAGCACCGTTCGATCCGGCGACGGAAGACTGGGAATCGTATGCGGATCGTTTCCACATGTTCCTGGAGGGAACGATCTCGCCGCATCCCCGAGAGACGGAAGAGGGCGGTCTTTCTCACGCACTGCGGTCCGGCAGTCTTCAAAATGGCGAAGGCGTTGGCGGGAGCAGCAGAGCTGAAGGTAATGGAATGGCCCGATTTAGAAAGACTTTTGAGAGCCCATTACGCCCCACAAGTATCGTGCCTCATTAAGAGACACGAATTTTACCGTCGGGATCAAGGGGATAGCGAGAATGTTAATGACTTCGTGGCAAGTTTAAGGGACATTGGGGTGCTTGTGACTTTACCAACTTAGAAGAGGCCATGCGTGATCGGTTTGTTTTAGGCCTTAAGGATAAGGTTTTACAAAGCAAACTATTAATGAAACCTAAGATCACGTTTAAAGAGGCCATTGAAGAAGCTGTTTCAGCGGAAGCCACCAAGTCCTCAGCAGCGCCATGAAAAAGATTAACAAGGCTTCAAGCCAGGCCTCAAGCCATTCTGATGGGGATAAATCCACATCTACTCATTGCGAACAAATAGACTCTGATTCTGATGGCAGTGAGGCAGAAGAGGGATTTTTAAACTCAGAATGGAAAAGAAAAGAAAAGACTCTGGGAAGAACAGGCAAGGGTTCTATTGCAGAGGCTGTGGGGGCCACCCCGCACTGATTGCAAGTTCTTTGACTCCATTTGCCTACGTTGTGAGAAACGGGTCACATAGCCAGAGTCTGCAAATCATCCAGAACTCCACCAGCTAGGAAGAAATTCCCTGATAGAGACTTTAAGCCCAACAATTTCATTGAAAAATGGGGCGAAATTTAGAAGCAAATGGCAAGATGAAACACACCAAACAATCACTATTGGTCATTCTTCACCCTTAAAAAGCAGAAAAGTTCATGTGAAGGTGTTTATTGAAGGAAGACCTTGCCAAATGGAAGTGGACTCAGGCTCTTATTTATCTATGGTGTCATGGGACACCATCCACAGACTCTTTCCCAAAATTCAGAAAAAGCATTTCCAGAAGCAAGCACTGACTCTCAAAGACTACCAAGGGAACAAGATTCCAGTAGTTGGAGCGAGAGATTTCAACGTGCAGTTTAAAGGCCACACCAAACGTTTGCCCCTGACCATCGTGGACAAGGATCGCCCAAGTTTGCTGGGACTTGAGTGGTTCAAGCCACTTGGCATCGAGGTGACTGGCATCCATCACGTGAGCAGTTCTGACTGGGAAGAGTCCTTGAAGTCTGAGTTTCCAGAGGTCTTCAGCGAAGGACTGGGCAAGTATATGGGGACCCCTATTGCTTTCAGCCTAGACCCCAAGGTGCCCCCAATTCGTTTAAAGCCCAGGAGGGTCCCATTTGCTTTAAAGGAAAAATTGATGCACAATTAGATAAACTCATTGCTCAAGGGGTTTTAGAGCCTACTGACCACTCCAGATGGGAAACACCCATAGTCACACCAGTCAAGGCTGATGGGTCAGTGAGAATCTGTGGTGACTACAAGGGGACACTTAACCATGCGCTGCAACAGAGCGCATATCCTGTACCAGTTGTGCATCATCTGCTCCATTCCCTTGGCAGGGGTACAGTATTTGCTAAACTGGATTTGGCTCAGGCATATCAACAATTAACAGTTGATGATGCCACTGCAGAGGCACAAACAATTGTGACCCATAGAGGTGCCTTCAAATGTAAAAGACTACAATTTGGAGTAAGCGTGGCACCTGGCATTTTTCAGAGCCTTATGGAAAGAATGTTGCAAGGACTGCCAGGGGTAGTACCTTATTTTGATGATGTATTAATCTCTGCTGAAAATGACACTCAGCTTCAAGAAAGACTCAGAGAAGTCCTTACCAGATTCAGAAAAGCGGGTTTAAAAGTCAAGGAAGACAAATGTACACTCAAAACAGACAGAGTTGAGTTCCTGGGGTATATGATTGACAAGCATGGCATCCATCCTACTGATGCCAAGGTTAAAGCAATCAATGAAGCCCCTAAACCTCGATGCAAGGCAGATTTGCAGGCCTTCCTTGGACTTATTAACTTTTACCACATGTTTCTACCTCACAAAGCATCTATTGCTGAGCCCTTACATCGCCTACTTGATAAGAATGCTGTTTGGATCTGGGGGCGGAAGGAACAGTCAGCATTTAACAGTATTAAGAGACTAATCACGTCTGATGCTGTGTTGATACAATTCTCTGAGAATTTACCTGTTGTTCTGACTTGTGATGCATCCCCTTTTGGAGTGGGGGTTTGAGTCACAGGCTTCCCAATGGACGGAAGCCCCAATTGCATTTTACTCTCGCACGCTGTCCAAAGCAGAGAGGAATTATAGCCAATTGGACAAGGAGGCTTTAGCAGTTGTTGCAGCTGTTAAGAAATTTCATGAATATCTGTATGGCAGGTCATTCACCATTGTTACAGATCACAAACCTTTACTAGGCATTGTGGCAGGAGACAAACCTACACCTAATATCCTGTCACCAAGAATGCTGAGGTGGACTGAATTTCTTGCAGCCTATTCCTACAAACTGATTCACAGGCCTGGCAAGGACATTGGACATGCTGATGCACTGAGTCGTTGCCCACTACCTTGCCACAAGGAGGACTTTGAACTTGAAACTCACACCTTTTCCTGGAGACCGTTGCTAAGCTTCCAGTCCATGCTGCTGAGATTGCCAAAGAAACTGCCAAAGATGCTGTGTTGGCACCTGTTATGGGCTGGATTAAGAAAGGTTGGCCTCTTCAAGATCTACCTCACCTTGCCCAACCTTTTAAGTCCAGGCAAACTGAATTATCTGTATTAAGAGGATGTATTTTGTGGGGTAACAGGGTGGTTATTCCTGCAAAACTGCAAAGGGAGGTTTTGGAAATGTTACATGAGGGTCATCCTGGGATTGTAAGGATGAAAGGTTTGGCCAGGAGTTATGTATGGTGGCCAGGTATTGACAAAATGGTTGAAAACTGGGTAGCCTCTTGTCCCAATTGCCAGGTAGTCAGACCTGCCCCACCTCACGCCCCCACACAGGAATGGGAATGTCCTAGGGGCCCATGGTCTAGAATCCACATTGATTTTGCAGGCCCTACAAGAGGGCACACTTTTCTAGTGATAGTAGATGCATACTCCAAATGGCTAGAGGTAATTCCAATGACATCCACTACTACTGAGGCTGTTATCAAGCAGCTCAGAAAATTGTTTGTAACCCATGGGTTACCAGATGTCCTTGTCTCTGACAATGGCCCTCAATTCACATCTAACATTTTTGAATCCTTTCTAGCTCAACAGGGCATCAGACATGCCCTCACTGCCCCTGGCACCCTTCGCCAACGGCCGGGCTGAACGCATGGTACGCTTTACCAAAGAGAAGCTTCAGCAGCTGGGTCCTGGGGACATCACTGAGAAGCTTGAAAAGCTTCTTAGTGTTCAACACATCACTCCTAGCCCATCAACTAACTTGTCCCCAGCAGAGTTGTTGATGGGCAGGAAACTTAGGTCTTCCCTTGACCGCCTTCATCCCACTTACGCACCCAACGCACCACTGGATTCCACTTCCAAAGTTCGTTCTTTTAGTGTGGGAGATTCTGTCTATGCTAGGAACCTTCTAGGTGACCCTTTGTGGATTCCTGCTGAAATAACTCACATCACAGGCCCTCGTTCTTACAGGGTACAAACAGAGGATGGCCTTCTCTGGAGCAGGCACATTGACCAACTTAGATCCAGGGTCCCTCAAGAACATCGCCCCTGTCTCCCTCTAGGTCCCTCACCTGATGTTTCTTCTAGGGGAAGGGGGAACAGGAGGAAAATCAGCAAACAGGAATCAACCCCATGTGTAACGAGCCATTGCGACAGGAACCATCCCGAACCCTGTCACAAAGCCAAGATCCATCCTTAGAAGTGGAAGATTGCACATCACTACCTGACTTGGGTGCTGACATTGGAATGGAGATGGGTTGGGAGGAGAGACCAGATTCTAACAATTCAACAGGGTCTCCTTTCACAGGAAGTCCCAACAGGGAAATGTCAGCAGACACATTTCCCTCTCACTGGGTGAGAACGTTAAAACTTCTGAACCACGAAGGTCTCAACGCACGTAAGAGCCCCACCTATTTAAAGGAATACATTAGATAGGTTGGGGTTTGGTATGGACTGAACCTAGTGGGGAGGGGTGTTATGTATGTAGGTTTGAATGTTATTGGTTTATTTGAACTGTTCTTGTAAAATGTCAAATGGTATTGGTTTAAATAGTGCGGGAAGAATCCCTGCACTCCCATTGGCTGGCAGCTACGGCTGCAGGCTATAAGAAGCAGCCGTAGCCAAGCCAGGACGGGTCCATTCGAGCTGTAGTCACTAATAAAGTCTTTTGCTGGAACTCCTCGCGTCTGACTCTTCATGCAAACTTAACACCATCCTTTGCGGCTGCCAAGATGCCCCTCTAGGAAGATGCCCCTTGTCTAGGAAGCTGCAGAGAGTGGCACTCCAGCCAGGCCAAGGACTGTTAGGAGAAATGTCTCTTTGTTTGCCCCTTCCTTACTCAAGCAATATAAGTAAGTAATTTTGTTGTTCTACTTGTGATAAATTGCTCATGTGCTTGGAAGCTGTTTCCTAATCCTATAAATGAAAACTGTAAGAGATTCACAATTAGATGGGGCTAGTTTTCTTACTGACTATCCCAGAAAAGAGAGAAATTGCCTTGTAAAGTGATAATATTTTCTTGGGGGGAAAACCTTAGGACAAACCTGAAAAAGGGACAAATCTGAAAGAGCTCTGTAAAGATAAAAAAAGAATCGCAATAATTGTTTGCAACTTTAAGAGCAAAACCAAGCAAATGAATAATTAAATTAAATAAATCTAAAGGATAGCCTTCTGAAATAAAGACCTGTCCTTTGTTATAAAGGGCATATGGTCAATTTACTTCAGGGCACCCCTCTTGTGCTGTTGAAGCATTTGGAAGCAAGCTAAGCTAAAATAAATTATATAGGAGCTGAAAGAGATCCTACTTGTAAGATTTTCTGTAGGAATCAAGGCCAGCTTCTTTTTTTATAGCTAGACTTACATTTAAAAGAACATTTTTTCTTGGCAGAACCATGAAAATTCTCTTTTTTGCTTAGGCTGTATTGCAGAAAACTTATTTATGTCTTCTGACTTTCTTATGAGTTTTCATTCTCTCTGAATTTCAAATAAATTAACATATGATATAATTCAAGCATTTCTGTGGTACATACTGCAATGTAAACAGTAAGTGTGAAACAAAGAAGGGAGGAAGGAAGGAAGGAAGGAAGGAAGGAAGGAAGGAAGGAAGGAAGGAAGGAAGGAAATTTGTCCAGTCAAGATTTAAATCTAAACTGGAGGTCATCCATGCTAATTAGCTACATTTTTGGAAGGGCTGGAAAGTGTCTTTCCTTTTTAGATAAAAACTATTTCCAACTTATTATCTCCCCCACAGAGTTTATCATGTTTCAGATCAATTCCCTTCCCTGCACCAATTATTATTATTTGAATATTAAGTCTGAAGAAAGCAGTAAACATAATTTAATTACATATTGTCATACAGCAGGAAAAGATTGTCCAAATTACAGATGATACAGAAGTGAATGGTATAACTACCACATTAGACCTAGACAGAATTAAAACTGATTCTGACGTCAGAAGCAGGCAGTAAATGACAAGCAATTTAATGAGAGATAAATGCTAAGTTCTTCACTAAGGAAAAACAAATCAAATGCTCTTGAATAAACAGAGGGGATCTGGCTTGGTAATAATACAGTGCATATAAAAGAGATCTTGGAATTGTGACTGATCAAGGAACCTAATACGAGTCAGCGATGTGGCTTCAGAAAGACCATAGAATATAATTTCTGAATCATTGGGAAGTAATAGTTTCTCTTTGTTCTGCAGGTCAGATGGTCAGAGCACTTGTGTGAAGTTCTGGATACCACGTTTAAGGAAGCATTCAGATGAATAATATTCTGAAAAGGGAACCAGCCTAAGAATCCCCTGAAAGAAGAACCCTGCAGGATCAGGCCAATGACCAATCTAATCTAGCATTTGATGTCCTACCATGACAAACCAAGGCATTGGGAAAGGTCATAATCAATAACGCTCTTCCACTTCTACATCCCAGCAATTGGCATGATGCAAGCCATGGGATTCCTGAGGAAATCAACAGTCATCAAGACTAGAAATCACTGATAATCTCAGTTCCTATGGATTTGTACAGATCAAAATTAAAATCATATTTGATACCAGTAAATGTATGCATTGCATAAAGAATCAGAGCCCTTCATTCCTTGTGAATTTTTCTGCATTTTGTTTTACATAGTTATATCGCAAGAAGAAGAGAAAAAAAATATGTTAATGTTTTGATTGTATACATATTTTATCACACTTCCCCCTTTCTTACCTTTACCCCAAGCTAAATAAGCTCAGATGTCAGTCAAGCCCAGATGTTAATCTTGCCAATCAAACATTTTAGGCTTCCTACCTTCAGTAAGTAGCAACACTAATTTAGTAAACTTGGATGGACTTTACTTTACTCTCCTCTATTAAGGTAAGAGCCTTGGTGGTGCAGGCTGTTAAACGCCTAGCACTTAGTTCCAGCTGTCTGCAATTAGGGCAGGCTCGAATCCCACCAGGCTCAAGGTTGACTCAGCCTTCCATCCTCTCGGGGTAGGTAAAGTGAGGACCCAAGATTGTTGGGGGCAA
This sequence comes from Naja naja, assembly GCA_009733165.1. NCBI lineage: Eukaryota > Metazoa > Chordata > Lepidosauria > Squamata > Elapidae > Naja > Naja naja. Next base: position 123,165,949 of record CM019149.1, on the reverse strand, counting down.
TAAGCTGACTTTGTAAACATGCCGCTTGGGGGCAAAATGCCCTAGTAATAAGCAGGCATATACAATGGAATGAAGGCTATAGCTGAGCGCATTGGGTTGTGCTCCAAAAATTGTAAGCCGCCCTGAGTCTCTGGAGAAGGGCAGCATATAAATATGAATAAAATAAAATAAATATTGGCACTTTATCTTACCGTCTGGGTTCAGACAAGAGCAAGGTCAAGACTTGTGTGTGGATTGGGTGTATACACACACATGTACACCTTTAAGCTGGCACATACATATATACATACATACATACATACATACATACACATGCATGCACCTTTAAGCCAACTTTTTGACTCCTGGTGGAGAAGTCCCTGCAGTTTTCTGAGCAAAATTTTTCAAAAGTGATTTGCCATTGCCTCCTTCCTAGGACTGAGAGAAAATGTCTGGCCCAAGGACAGCCAGCTGGTTTTGTGCCTAAGGTGGAATTAGAATTAATTTCTAGCCCGATGCCTTAGCCACTACACCAACCTGTCTCTCTCAAAAGAATTGCTGCATTTGCACAAAGAGTTCTTCGTTAGTTTTAAATTAATTTGTTTTTTGTTGTCTATGGAGTGAAGCTAATCAGTTAGTTGATTGATGGTTCAATACACAGAACATTTGTTCAGTAAAAGTTGTAACACATCTTGTCTAAATGTATTGTAGATGCTAGGTGTTAAGTTTGCATGAAGAGACAGACACGGAGTGCTTCAAGCTCTTTAGTTTATTAGTGACTACAGTTCAGAATGGACCTGCTTTGGCTGGGCTGAGGCTGCTACTTATAGCCAGCAGCCACAGTTGCCAGCCAATCAGAGTGCAGGGTTTTTTCCGCACTTTTAAACCAATCATTTCTAACACTTTACAAGAACAGTTCAAACTAAACCAATGACTTCAAACCTACATACATAACACTAGGCACTGTAGATTCTCCTTGCCAGTACTCAAATCAATGTCCTGTAGGCAAGAACACTGAAAAAAGTTTCAACAGCTTTATCCCTGGGCTCCTATTTCAATCCATGGGGAAGTTCCACATTACTGTATGGCTGGATATAACAAGTAGCAATGGGAGTATTGCAAAGATAAATCAAAAAGTTATTTGATCAGGGTCTTTGGCAAACATTTAGAAAAACTCAACCACAAAAAACATGAAATCAGACCAACAGTGAGGAGAAAACCTAATGTTTTTAGCAAATATATGAGTGTATCTACACCATATGCACAATTGTGCTTCTAAGAGTAGCTTAAGAGATGCAAACAATGAATTGCTTGGAGGATAAAAAGAATGGAGCAGGTGTGCCCTCCCAGGTTTTTGAAGGATGAAACAAAATAAACAACTCCTTTAAACCCAAACATTGGACTCTTTGATGATGTACACACTTGACAGGCAGAAGTTTTGCTGTAGTTCTGACCAGCAAATGTATCATTAATCACACTTCTATTTGATACTTATTTAGATGCTGCCTGGTGCTAAATTAACGGAGAAGGGGAAAAGGAAGGGACCCTCGTGATAAACATGTTCAAGAAGGGAGGCAAGAAGGAGAAAGTAAAAAAAGAACACAACCTCCTCCCTCGTCCCTTCTGTTTTGTTCCCTTCCATCACTTCCCATCCACTAAACAAAGAGCCCTTTGATTCCTCCTTATCACTCATTACCCGGGTGGCTTTTTCTCACTGTGCGTCTCTCCACTGAGACATGTCCCTGCAGATGGAAGTCCTTATGCCAGCAAGTGTGACCTTGTGAACAGTTCTTTCAAACAGATCTTTGGGGCTGGAGAGGCTGCATGTGCCTATTTGCAAAGGAAGACTGAGATTACATTTGCCAGGCTACAAAGGAGATGAAACACTAGGTGCTCTTCAAGCACTGTCTTGTGATGAAAGGCAAATAAAGGAACACTTGAGCCTTTTCAGACCAGGAGGGCCAGCCATTCCATATCCTGCAGAAATGCTAGAGAGAGGCTTCTTCCTGCGAGGGATTATAGGGTGCTTACAAATTTATCAAACTAGAATGCAGGGAAAAAGAAGAATACTCTTTTCATTATTCAGGCAAAGAACCTAAGAGCTGAGCTGAGGCTTAAAAATCAGCTCTAAAAGATGCATATTGTGAACCCTCTGGAGAGGATAAGGCATAAATTATTTTAAATGTGGAATGTTAAAGGCAAGACCATGAGCTTGGAGCACATTTTCCTCAGGTGATGAGGATGGTTTAAAGAAGGATAAAGAACGGCACTGATTCTGGTATAAATTCATTGGCTGCATTTCAATCTCCCTCTTAAACAGGATGTTAAAAGTTGAGTGGATAATTCATGTAATAAACTAAGCTTGGTTAGTATTAATTTCTGCTGTGTTTGAGGGCGGTTTGTTTATGGTTCAATATTATATATAAATCTAGAGCATGGACTGATTCAATAAAAACCTTATGTGTGTTGTGTAAACAGAGCCGTTCTTTATTCATAAAGGGACATAATCCACTTCCATGGTATTTGGGGAAAAGCTTTTCCCCATACTAGACCTAAAAATAAAATAAAGAAGAGAGGGAGACAACAGATAGCAGAGGTGATCTGTGCAAAAGTGAAATGGTGTGAGCCTGAAAATAGCATCAGGGTAAATTTGCCCTCCTAACCTGTCCATTTTTGCTGCAGAAAGAGGCATGGTGAAAAAAGAATCAGTGGTGAAATTGGAGGGCTGGGGATTCAGTCTCTAATCCCTTGTACATAAATGCCATTAATGACACATGTGCAAAAAGTGTGGCGTGTAGATTGTATTGTTGCAGGTGCCAACTCGCCTGTTTTGGCAGTCCCTCCCCATCCCATGAATGCTGTTGTTGATAGCCATAGCTACATCTTCTAGTGGCAATTTCCACAATAGAGTCTTGGAAGAAATAATTTCTTTTGTATGCCCTGAAATTTCCATCATTCAGTTTCACTAGATGATCCAAAAATAACACACCAAGAGTCTATTTTATCTAGGCTATCCCATCGTTGCAAAGAAAACACCTCATAATTGTTCACAGGATGATTGGAAAAATATAACTATAATGGAAACACACAGCTTAAAAAGATAAAAAATAACAAATTGCCAAGGTATTAAAAATGTGGGCATCAGAAAGAGAAGAAGAAACACATGAATTGTCTCTCAGCCATTACCTTTTCGGCATTGCCATATGCCAACTCTTCATCAGTTTGTTTTGTTTTTGTTGAGTAATTGATTTTTTGTTTTTCACATAATTTTTTTAGATATTTATTTATTTATTTATTTATTTATTTATTTATTTATTCAATTTATATGCCGCCCTATCTCCTGAGGGACTCATTACATTACCAAGTCTTTTTATCCAACCATTGATAAAACAAACCCCATATCTTATAAAATTGTTTATCTTCTTGATCTCTAATTTCAAATGTCAATTTGCTCATTTCAGCACAATCCATAATTTTCTTAATAACTTCCTCCTGCATAGGTATTTTATCATTTTTCCAATTCTTAGCAAATACAATCCTAGCCGCTGTCAAAACATTTACAGTCAAGTATTTCAATTCTTTATTGTAAATATCTGGTATAATTCCCAATAAAAATATTTCGGTTTCAAGTCTATATGTTGTTTTATCATTTTTTCCAACCATGTGTGGATTTTAGTCCAATATCTTTTTGCATCCGAACACGTCCACCACATATTTATTTATTTATTTATTTATTAATGGGACTTGTATGCCGCCCCATCTCCAAGACTCAGGCTCACAGTTAAAAGACAATAACAATAAATAGTTAAAAGAAATTAAACTAAACTAACAAGCCCCAAGACAAAATACAAATTTAAAAAATACACGATCTAAAACCACACCACCCAAGGGTCACAGCCCGGATTGGTTAAACAACCAGGTCTTCAGATCATGGCGGAAAGTGCGGAGGTCAGGGGGGCAGAGCTCCAAAGGGAGCTGATTCCAGAGGTCAGGGACCGCGACAGAATAGGCACGTCATCAGGGGCATTGCCCGGCCGACGGGACCCCAAGGAGTCCCTGTCTGTGAGCTCGCACAGGGCGGTTAATATTCGATGTCGGCAGGAGTCGCTCCCTTAGATAATAAGGACACATGTCATGTAGGACTTTGTATGTTAAACATATGGTAATACGAGCCAGGTATCTGATGACATTTCCAACATTTATCCGATTTATTCTTAAACATTCTTGGAATTCTCGTCGGGGCTAAGTGCCACCTGTAAAACATCTTATACAAATTTTCTTTATAAGCAGTTGACATTGTCATTTTATAATTCTGAGACCATAGTTTTTGCCATTTCTCTAAATCAACCCCATATCCAAAATTTTTCCCTCAAGCAATCATTGTTTCTTTAACTTGTTCTTCTTCCATTTTAAATTCTAATAAATGTCCATAAAGTTTTTAATTACCTTTTCATCAGTACCCATCAAAATTTTATCTAACTCAGTCAACTTATCATAAATACCTTCTATTTTAAAATCTTTATCAAATCTAGATTATACTTGCAAATATGAAAACCAATTCATTTTTATACCTTGTTCTTCCAACGCTTGCATAGATTTAAGTTCACCCTTTTCATTCAATATCTCACCATATCTAACTGTTCCTTTTGTATATTACTGGATATGAAAAAGCTTCAATAGTAGATATCCATAATGGAGTTTTTAAATAGTATTGCTTTTTAATCTTCTCCCAATTTAAAAACAAAGCCTTTCAAATATAGTGTCTTCTAAAGTACTCTTGTGTTTTAGTTCCCTTATACCAAAGGAATGCATGCCACCCCAATAGCAGGTCATGTCCTTCTAAAGTCAATAGTCTACTTTTCCTTAGTGTTATCCATTCTTTTACCCACATCAAATTTGCTGCCTGATAGTATAATTCCCAACTGGGCAATGCAAACCCTCCTCTTATTCTTGCATCCTGTAACAACTTAAGTTTTATTCTTGCTTTTTTGCCTTGCCATATATATCACAACACAGTTTTATTTAAATCTTCAAAAAACTCTTTCCCTAATCTAATTGGAATTGTCTGGAATAAATATAAAATTCTAGGCAGTACATTCATCTTAATTGTTGATATTCTCCCAATCAATGATAGTTGTAAATTTTTCCATTTTTCCAAATCCATCACTATCTGCTGCTTGAGTTTAATGTAATTGTCCTCCTTCAGTGTACTACATGTTGATGTAATGTGTATCCCTAGATACTTAACTTCGCTTGCAACCTGTATCTCTAGAACTTCTTCCAATTCTTTCTTTTGTCTTACTAACATGTTCTTTGTTAGTATCTTTGTTTTATCTTTATTAATTTTCAAACCTGCTACCTTTCCATACTCTTCTATCCTTTCTATTAATTTAGGTGCTGAGTCCAATGGATCCTCTAATATAAATACCAGGTCGTCTGCAAAAGCTTGTAACTTATACTCTTCTTTTTTAATTTTCATTCCTTTTATTTCTTTATCTTCTCTAATACACCACAACTACCAGTTCTTTAGCTACAGTTGGACCTACTCAGTTGTCACCTCCTGGTGCAATGGAATGGAAGGGGAATAGGACAAGACAAAGTTTTACATCATCTGGACCACCTGCAACTCTCCAAAATGTTTCTTGAACTACAGTTCCCAGGATCCCCAGTGAGCTTGGCCAGTGGCAAATGACAAGGGGAGTTAAGAGTTTGAGTGGCCTTGCTCATCCAAGTAAATGAGACCCCCGGCCACTGAGGCAAGTCATTCTCAAGCCTTGGGTCCTCCCACTCTCCTCTAAGAATGAATGAATGAATGAATGAATGAATGAATGAATGAAGTCTTTATTGGTCAAGTGTGATTGGACACACAAGGAATTTGTCTTGGTGCATGTGCTCTCAGTGTACATAAAAGGAAAAGATACAATCGTCAAGAATCATAAGGTAGAACACTTAATGATAGTCATAGGGTACAAATAAGTAATCAAATCATACTAGGAAACAGTCAATATAAATCGTAAGGATACAAGCGACAAAGTTACAGTCATACAGTCACAAGTGGGAGGGGATGGGTGATAAGGAGTGATGAGAAGATTAATAGTAATAGTAGTGCAGACTTTGTAAATAGTTGGACAGTGTTGAGGGAATTATTTGTTTAGCAGAGTGATGGCTTTTGGGAAAAAACTGTTCTTGTGTCTAGTTGTTCTGATGTGCAGTGCTCTATAGTGTCATTTTGAGGGAAGGAGTTGAAACAGTTTATGTCCGGGATGTGAGGAGCCTGTAAATATTTTCACAGCCCTCTTTTTGACTCATGCAGTATATAGATCCTCAATGGAAGGCAGGTTGGTAGCAATTGTTTTTTCTGCAGTCCTAATTATCCTCTGAAGTCTGTGTCTGTCCTGTTGGGTTGCAGAACCAAACCAGACAGTTATAGAGATGCAGATGACAGACTTAATAATTCCTCTATAGAACTGAATCAGCAGAACTCCAGGGGACACCCCACACACAACACACACACACACAAATCGGGGAAACTTGAAAAGAGGCAGGTTATTTCTCCTGCTAACTCGGCTTTCTGTCGACCCCCTAATTCTTCTTTGGGTTACCGCCAGGCAGACGGTCTTCAGCGAAGAACCTCTTCTATCTACGCTTGCGGCAGCGTCCTCGGGAGCCAATCAAAGCCGCTCTTCCCGCCGCTTTTCCTTTCCTTAAGTTCAGCCGCCGGAGCCTCTTAGAAAACTCCGGGATGCTGCGCTTGGGCGAACTACGGCAAGAGTCCCGCGGAGTCCAGCAGGCTCGGCGCGGAGAGCATCAGCGGTCCTGGAAAGATGCGCTTCTCCTCTCCTTGCGCCCTCAAGCCTAACTCTGGGGACTGGCGCGGCGGCGGCTGCAGTAGAGAGCAGCGAGGCGCCAGAAACCACGGGGAAAACGGCCTTTGCTGACCGGGTCCTGAACTGTACAAGGGGAAGGCAGGCTCCCCGTCCCTACTTTGGGCAGCCGGTTGCCTTAGCAGTGGGACCACTAGACGCATCGTGCACCTCTTCCGCTAAGAAGAGATTGAGACTCTTCGGTTGCCGAAGGAGGAAGGGGCTACGTGCCTCGACTCCCTCCTGTCCGGTCTGCTCCGATTTCAAGAGACGTTGCTGAAACAGAGTTCTCTCGCAGCTCCACGTTGCTTGGAAGCAGGGTTGCTCCACCGTGGAGCTGCCCCTCCGCTGCCCCTCCGTATGGCTGCGGAGTCCCTGCCTTCCGAGGCTTCCTGGGGCAACTGGATGGGCGAGCCCACCGCCGCCTGGCAGAGTGACCCCATCAGCACCAAGCCCAAGAAAGCAGCAGGTGCCTTCCAGCTCGGGACGCAGTTCTGGATCTTTAACCACAGCCGAGAGGAGACCTCGCCCCCGTTTCTGACCGATGCTTGGCTCGTGCCGCTCTTTTACGCCCTCATCATGTTGCTGGGTCTGGTGGGGAACGGCCTGGTCATCTATGTCATCAGCAAGCATCGTCAGATGCGCACAGCCACAAACTTCTACATTGGTGAGTGAGTCCCGTGTCCCCACTCAGTAGTAGCAGAACTCACCCGGAACTCAGCTGGTCCAAGGTGGGCAGAGGCAGCTAACATACTTTCTTCTGTGTATTGTCAAGTGAGGGGCAAAAAGGATTCTTCTAGCACTTGTGTTGGATGTTCTGCCTTAGCGGGAACCTAGAACCTAAATCCTAGAACCTTAGAACCTGACAGGGTTTTAGACCTAGGTTCTCACTCCGTCCAGTCAACTTCCATCAAGACTATTTAAATGAACATTTAAGACCATACAAATTCCCACTGATAACACCAGTTGCTTGTAACATTACAATCCATTGTGTACAGGGAAGTTGGCATTTCTAAGGCATTAAATTAACTTGTAATGTTTGAAATAGGAATTATATTGCTTGCCACTTGCTCCGAGTTGTAAATAAAGTGTTTTAAAACATTAGCTTTGATTATATTTAATGATTTCACAAATGGTTAAACTATTTCCTTAAAGAAAAAAACACATTTGTTAATTCCTTAGTGCATTTCCAGATTACACTGTGTTGCTCTTTAAGTTCTCCAGCAATTGCCAGGTAAAAATCCACAGTGTGTTGTAAAGGAATAATATTCAATATATATATGGATTTACCAATCAAAACTTAATGTAAACCAATACATTGCTCAGTGCATTTTTCAAGAGTTTTCAACTTCCCTGTACACAATTGATTGTAATGTTACAAGCAACTGGTGTTTTCAAGTTTCAGGTGCTACAACACTGGAGTTTTTTAAAGAAGAGATTGGACAGCCATTTGTCCAGAATGGTATAGATCTCCTGCTTAGGAAGGAGGTTGGACTAGAAAACCTCTGAGTTCTTGTCCAACTCTGTTATTCTGTATTCTGAATATATTAAGATTGTGAATATTTCAAAGCTATTTCAAAGCTATGTTTAGAGAAGCTATGTTAAAAAATGCTTATTCCCAAGGTTGGTCACATTTTCATATGACCTCATAAGATATTGGGGTGGCTGTGCTATAACTCCCAGTTTTCATTATTGTGAGCCACAGCAGCTGGGGCTGATGGGAATAGAAATTGAATGTTTCACAGACAGCCATAAGATCCTCACCCTTGGCTTAGTCTATTATAGCTCACAAAGCTGGACAACCATATGCGTCAGAACAGGTGAGGTATTCTGTATTGTATCCCTAGTCGATCTGGCATTATTATGCATGCCATTCTATGTAAATAATTTCACATTATGAAAAAGGTATGCACACTTAGTCTAGACAAAAGCTGTATGCTTCCTCTTTTAGAGTTAATCTCAGTCCACTTTCCATCCCTTAGTTCAGATAATTTGCTCTGTTTGTGTAATCATTCTCTAAAATTAGGACTTGAATTCAGCTGATTTTCATCAAACATCCTCCGTTCTTCTAATCTATATGTGGCATTGCATTAAATACGATACTTGTAGGAATTGGTAGTGCAATACCACCACATGGTATTTTGGGTACCTCATCCACAGCTCACTTCAAGTATAATCCATTAATCCTTCAGTGGGTAAAAAATTACAATTACAAATTTTGCTGCCCTATTGCTGCTCACTCTTGGAAGCTGCTAAGTGTTTCTGCCTTCATTTACTACGAAAAGGGGAATAGAATTGACTGAATCACCCCAATTTTGCTCCTTCTACTCTGAATAAATATTTCAGCCAGTGGGAAATGAGACCAGTCATTCTGGGTTGAGGGCTGAATCTGGGAATCAGGTGAATTTTAAGAGGTTTAGTTGTCAGTCAAAAGTCACTCCCGGTTTTGCATGAGCTGTGGCAGCCAATTTTAGGATGAGAAGAAATGGCAAGAGAAATGGCAAAGAGCTGGTTACCGTTCTTCTCCTCCCACTTGTCCCAGTTTAGAGATCAGGTGCCAGGAGAAGGTGGGATCTGATTCTTAACCCACTAGGTCTCCATCCCCAGAGATCAGCTTTGTGAGATAAGTGATCTGGCAACTCAAGAGCCATTTCCCTCTTCTTCTCCTCCCATCCACTCCGAGTGGGTAATCCATACTCCAAAGCAGCCTGAGAGCAGGTGACTGGATAAGGAGATGTATGCCATGAAGCAGCAGAAAAACAGCACTCTTTCTATTCTCTTTCTCCTTCCAATCCCTTGGGCACTGACTACTCAAGCAGATCCAAATGGAGGTTTGGCTGGAAAGATTTGAACTTTCTCATTGATCACAGTTGAATGGCCCTAAAGGAGTATACCAAGTGACTGGAGGGGATGGGATGGTATTTCCTATATCAACTGGTAGTCTACAGATGCAATGCTGATCTCACCCACTTGGGGTCCCCTGAATCATACCATCAACCAAATAGTTGGCGAAGCACACCATGTCTCACTCAGAGGAAAAACTGCCATGACTTTATTTATTTATTTATTTATTTTATTATTTGGTCTTATATGCCGCCCTCTCTCCTGAGGGACTCAGGGCGGCTCACATAAAAACAACCATACAACTTACAAAAGTTAAAAAGGGATTAAACCAAATTCGACCAAATAATCATTAAAACCCACTAACAAACATTTAAAATATTAAAACAACCCCCACCCCTCAGTCCAGGCCAGCCTGTTCGAATAACCAAGTCTTTAGGCCGCAGTGAAAGGAGCGAAGGTCAGGGGCCAGTCGCAGCTCCAGGGGAAGCTGGTTCACAAAGTGGGTGCCCCCACAGAGAAGGCCCTCCCCCTAGGGACCGCCAGCCGACATTGTCTAGCCAATGATACCCCAAGGAGGCCCTGTCTGTGGGCGTGCACCGGGCGATTGGTATTCGATGCTGGCAGGAGATGTTCCTGCAAGTACCCCAGCCCTAAGCCATGGAGAGCTTTGTAGGTAAGCACCAACAGCTTGAATCTCACTTGCTATGTGCTTAAAGGGAAAAAGCAACTATCTTAACCCCAGAACTTCTAAAATGATTTTAAGTATGTGTTGATAAGGAGATGAATATAAAAATGCAAGAAATAGGCAAAGATAAATAAATGTTTAAAGGAAACTTTCTAGGCTGGATATTCAGCAAGAATACTTTAATGAGATGTCCCTTTCTTCTTCTGGAATATTAAGGCACTGATGACTCCAAAATGTGAGCTGAAGTACCGCAGTTCAAAAATCCGGTGAAGAACATGAAACAACAGCAATTGAAGTCAGGAGGAGGGAACGTATGGAGTCATGTGATCTCTATCGCACTTTTTCTCTTGAGTTCCAGACAAACAGGAATCCTTTGTGTTAGACAGAACTTTTAAGACTTGAATCTGGGAAAGAGATTGACGTTACTTGTCTCAGGTAACTTTATGCCAAAGCTGATCTCAACTTTGTGTCTTTCACAGCAAATTTGGCTACCACTGACATCATATTCTTAGTGTGCTGTGTTCCCTTCACTGCCACTCTCTATCCCTTGCCCAGCTGGGTGTTTGGTGACTTTATGTGCAAATTTGTCAACTATTTACAGCAGGTGAGCTTGAATTATCTATAGTATAATTTTATTATACTATACTATATATTATACTATACTATATTATACTATATGTGGCCAGGGGGGCATTTGCCCAGGTTCAGCTGGTTCGTGGGGGCATTTGCCCAGGTTCAGCTGGTTCGCCAGCTCCGCCCTTATCTGAACCGAGATGCCCTTCGAACAGTCACTCATGCGCTCGTCACCTCCAGAATCGACTACTGCAATGCTCTTTACATGGGGCTGCCCTTGCGGATTACCCGGAGGTTACAACTGGTGCAGAATGCAGCCGCGTGGGCTGTGATGGGAGTGTCCTGATACTCCCATGTTATACCCCTCCTGCACGACTTGCATTGGTTGCCGGTTGCCTTCCAGGTGACCTTCAAGTTGCTAGTTCCAACTTATAAAGCCCTAAATGGCTTGGGTCTAGGGTACTTGCGGGAACGCCTCCTGCCAGCATCATATTCCGATCGTCCTGTTCTCTCCCATCAGAGGGGCCTCCTTGGGATACCGTCGTTCAGGCATTGTCGGCTGGCGGTCCCCAGGGCTAGGGCCTTCTCCGTGGGAGCACCCGCCCTTTGGAATCAGCTCCCCGTGGATCTTTGTTTGGCCCCTGATCTCCGCTCCTTCCACCGGGACCTGAAAACCTGGTTGTTTCAACAGGCCGGCCTGGAATGACCCGGGTGGGGTTTTAGGGTTATTTAATTTGTTTTAATGTATTTTAATGTATTTGACTTCTTCTATTTAATTGATTTTTTATTGTAAATTTGGTTCTGTTTTAATGTTCGCCGCCCTGAGTCCTTAGGGAGAAGGGCGGCATACAAGTTGAATAAATTATTATTATTATTATTATTATTATTATTATTATTATTATTATTATCTATCATATCTATAATTTTATTTTAAATCCCCATGGGTACAATGGATGGTATGTAGTGGATAAATTTTAATGGCTGTATATGGTGCCAAGAACATAGCTGTATGCTAGGAGAGGCAACCCACAGGCTGTTTACATTTTCCCAACACCTTTCCTAAGCTATTATAGATCTGCAGGGACTATAAACAATTCACAGTGAATGCAAATAGTGCTGTTCTCACATTAAAAAGGGGAAGGAGGTGCTGAAGGATGGATTTAGATTTCGGTGTCTTCACCACATGCTTTGTCTTCTCACCAGGTGACTGTCCAGGCCACCTGCATTACTCTGATGGCTATGAGTGTGGACCGCTGCTATGCTACTCTGTACCCACTGCAGTCATTGCGTTATCGAACCCCCCAGGTAGCCATGTCCATCAGCTTTGCTATTTGGATTGGTGAGTAGGGATCTGCAAAATCTATGAGCACTTATATCTCTGAAAAAGAAGAGGCTATGTAGCTTGAGGTGGAAGGGAGACCAAACCCATGCCTGACACATCCAGACTTTCCTTCTTGGGATTAGCCCGATCATCTCTGGAGTTGCTTATTTAATTAAGAAGTGAGGTCAGAAGGAAAGGGAATGTAAGAAGTGTTACTATTACTTTGAAATATACAGGTATATAAAATAAGGAGCATGAATAAAAATCAAGACAACTCAATTATTCTAACTTTTGAAGCTGTTATTTCACTTCAAACCATTAATCTTCCAGTCTCATTGCAAATCAGGCTGCATATAAATTTAATAAATCATAAGCATATGACATCAGAATCTAGAACTTACCTTTCCTTGAACTATCCACTCAATTTCCTGTAAATCAGAAGTCTCCAAGCCTTTCAGTTCATCAACCTCTTAATGAAGTTTCAGATTTTTTATCAATCCCCAAACTTTTACTACCGTGTTTCCCCAAAAATAAGACCTACCCTGAAAATAAGACCTACCCCGAAAATAAGACCTACCCCAAAAATAAGACCTAGTGTGTTTTTGGGAGCCAAAAAAAATATAAGACAGTGTCTTATTTTCGGGGAAACACGGTATATGAAAATAATGTAATAAATACTACTTTAACTAATAGTACTATGTTTAAGCTTAAAATCTTACTATCCCATATTTCATCCCATAATCATAGAGGCAGGGGGTATAGCTGCTACCACCAGGCTGTGTGATCAGGCAAGAGAGAAGAAACCTCCCCCGACCACCAAGGTCAATTCGGTGACCAATCAGGGTTACAGATGTGACCACATGACATGTGCTACATTTCCCAGGATATCTTAACTACATTTACCATGATGCATTCTCTAAGGGACAGCTCTCAATTCTAACTACGTGTTTCCCAAAATAAGACCTACCCGAAATAAGACCTAGCACTATTTTCTAAACTGCCCTAATATAAGACCTACCCTAAAATATAGTAAATCTCCAGTTCAGGAAGACTTTTCAGGAGCAACCGCACCTGCAAAACACCCCCACACACTCACACCCACTATTTGGCACCATAAATATAAGACCTACCTCAAAATAAGACCTAGTGTTTTGGGAGCCAAAAAAATATAAGACAGTGTCTTATTTTCGGGGAAACACGGTACCTATCTCAAATCCCATTAACTTGTGATAAAGCAAAATAATATTGAAGCCAGGAGTGAATATGCAATGCTAATCCTATGAGTTCTAGGCCTACTTAGCCAGCAGGGTGACCTCCAGCCAGTCACTTTCTCTCAACCCTAGGAAGAATCCAATGACAAACCATTTCTTAAATCTTGCCAAGAAAACTGCAGGGACTAGCTTTATCTCTATTAGTAAATCAGCAACCATATTTATCCACATATCCATGCATCCATGCATCCAACTATCCATGTATCCAACTATCCATCCATCTATCTATCCATGCATCCATCTTTCCATCTATCCATCTACCCAACTATCCATCCATCCATCCATCCATCCATCCACTGTTACTCTTTCCAAGAGATATGATCCCTAACCATACTTATTCACATATCCATGCATCCATCTTTCCTTCTATCCATCCATCCATCCATCCATCCATCCATCCATCCATCTATCTGCTATTCCCCTTTCCAAGAGATATGATCATTTATTTATTTGATTTGATTTGTCAATCGCTTACAAGATAATAGGTATAAGTATAAACACGAGTAAGAATACAGGAAATAGGTACGAATAAATGGGGACAATAGGACAGGGATGGGAGGCACGATGATGCACTTATGCACACTCCTTCCAGACCTCTTAGGAATGGATTGAGGTCAATAGTGGATAGTTTGCGGTTAAAGGAGTGGAAGTTAGAGGATGTAACAACAGAGTCAGGTAGTGCATTCCAGGCATTGACCACTCTGTTGCTGAAGTCGTACTTTCTGCAATCAAGTTTGAGCAGTTAACATTGAGTTTGTATCTGTTGTGTGCTCTTGTATTGTTGTGGTTGAAGCTGAAGTAGACATTGACTGGTAGGACATTGTAGCAGATAATTTTGTATACTACGCTTAAGTCCAACCAGGCAGCATAGTTCAAGGTTGTCCAAGCCCAAAATTCTCAAGCCTGGTGATATAGGGTATTCTGTTGCAAGCAGAGGAGTGTAGTACTTTTCTCGTGAAATACTTCTGGACTCGCTCAATTGTATTAATGTTCAATATACAGTGTGGATTCCAGACAGATGAGCTGTATTGAGTATTGGTCTAGCAAAGTTTTGTATGCCCAGTTAGCAATTCAATATTTCCAGAGGAGAAGCTTCGTAAGATTAGATTTACAACTCTTAATGCCTTTTTGGCAATGCTGTTACAGTGAGCTCTGCGCTTAGATCATTAGATATGAGTACTCCAAGATCCTTGACAGAGTGAGAGTCATCAACGAGGTCATATCCACCTAGCTTGTATTTGGTGTACTGATTTTTTACCAATGTGTAGGACAGAGCATTTGTTGGTCGAGATTTGAGTTGCCAATTGTTTGACCATTCAGACACATAATCAAGGACTTTGAAGGACAGTAGCATTGTCGGTGGTGTTGAATAGTTTTACATCATCCAGTAAAGAGGATGCAGTTGCTTATAAGGTGATCGCAAAAGGTCATTTATATAGAGTATAAAGAGTGTGGGTCCTAGAACACTGCCTTGGGGACACCACTGTTAACTGGAGCAGGGTTAGATATA